>JARHVA010002270.1:0-145000 GCA_037957365.1 Torreya grandis | reverse complement strand
GCGCAACATATGTCACAAATATCATAGGATTATGAGATATTTCATAGATTTTATCTTATTCTCACACAAATTATAGGATTTTAATTACATAGGTTATTATATTTATGGAATATTTATGGCATATGTTCATAATTTCAAATATATCATGATATATTGTCACATGTTATATGATTTGGGTCATTCATATTAACAGATGGAAGAAATATTGTGTCATTATTTATTCAATATTCCTTAAAATTATTTTAAAAACAAATTATACTCATGAATTACTTAGTTTGAATCACATAATCAATCTGGAGTGGATGATTTAGAAACTTTACATAGATTTTCAAGCATTACAAAGGCATTTCTCAGGTTTTTTGGAACCCTTAGTGGATTCAATTTACTCAAATTTATTAGAATTATTTGGGATTGAAGTTATAAATAACATAACTTTAAGGAACATATCTAGTAAAAATGATAGTTGGGACTTATTCAACTCAATGTAGACTCTATTTATAAACTATGTAGCACCTTAATCTTGTAAACTTGGCAAACTCGGACCTTGGTTGTTCCTCTCATTTCTAGACCTTTCTTACTTTTTCAAGTCTTGCATATGATTTATCTTGTGCCCATTGTCATATATCTTAATCTCAACATACATATGTTGATGACCCAAACCTTTTATCCTACCCAAAATGCTTAAATCCTTTTTATATCATGCCTCTACAAGTTATAGCCATGTACCTACTTTCCTACTCCCTAGACACTTGTGTCCTAAATAAACACCTACATCACATAGATGTCTTACTCCAATTCAAGTGTCAAGTTCCCTAAAGTCATCTAATTTACAAATAAAACATATCTTAATGGTCAGCCTAAGTGATTTAAAGTGAGATATTTATCCAAATGGATTAGTATAAATACAAGATAAATCCTCATTCATTCCTCACCTAGCACAGACCAAAGTAACTTATAAAAATCATTCAATCAAGCATTCAATAGAGAAAAAACTTTTCTATTTTTCCTTTTATCATATCAATCATAAGAACAACACATTCACAAGTCTAAAGTATTCAAGGAGCAACCCAAGAGTCTAATTTTCCAAATTACAAGCTAGGTCACTATTGTATTTGATTATCACAGATTGCATGATTCACACATAAGCCAACACATAGGTGAGAAATACATATGTATGAGGCCCTTTCAAAGTGTTGTCTATGTAGATAACACTCATTTACATAGTGGTATTTAGGTTATCTCAACACCATATACCCACTAACCCATTTTTTCATAGTCACTATGAGCAATAAGAACAAGGGTTTTGTTATTTGACAAGGATTTAGAGTTTATGACCCATAGTTGAATGAACTAGAACAAAAGAAACAAAAAATCTAGAATCATCAAGGTGGATGCATCTTATTCTATTAGGTACTTCATATAAGACATCTGTATCCAACCCATATACTAGCATCAATATAATTATCCAAGGATGACACAAGTGTTTGAGGCTATAGAGCACAAAATCTAACATTTGAGGACTATTCCAAAATATTCTTTGAGTCTGCTTCTTGTCTGCTCCATATCCAAATTTGTATTAGCATCAAAACTAGTGAAGTATCTTCTTTTCATTATCATTATAATATTGAGCATAGTTGTAATTTCCATTTTTAGAATATCTTAATATAATAAATTCATTATATGATTTAGCTAAGTTTCATAATTAATTGACCTGTTATAGATATGTTTATCACCCTTATGCTTATTCACTTCTATATTCTTAACCCTAATCCCCCACATTCTAGTTTTTTTAGGGTTAAACATTTGCTGAACCTAATTCTTATGAATTCAATTTTTGTTTTATTCTACATGTTTTTAATCAACTAGGGTTTCATATTGATGTAATTTTTCATTTCTTATATTATTTTTCATGAAACCTAGGCATTGTCTTAGATTGGAAGGTGTGCCTATTAAACAGATTGAGCTTCCCCTTCTACCACCTACATTTTTAAATCTAATGAGGGACCTAATCCTATATATCATGATAATAATATTGAGAATGAAAATCATAATGATGAGGTTATCATAGAATAAGATTCTAATAATGAAAAGTGTAATTATGAGGTTATCATAGAATAAGATTCTAATAATGAAAACTATGAGTCTAATGAAACCAATGAACATGAGCAAATAGCTACATTGTTCTATGAGCATATTCATCAAAACCCGTAAGATATTGATGAAATCCTAAAAAACATATTTGAAACTAAAAAGGCAAGAAACATAAATGACCAAGTAGGTCCATCTATTGATCATTATATTATATCTATGGGTCATCCCCATATACCAACCAACCTCCCCTTAAACACAATACAACTTAATACTTTTAATGAGGTCATGATATATGTATACCAACCTTTATTTCCTAAAAATAATACTACTACATCTATTATGGAAATACCAATTGTTTGAACTAAAATACCAATTTCAATGCCTATTACTACTCAAACCATGTTCAATTCTTCATTGGTGACTACTCAAATTGGTAATTTAAACCCCAATGGATCTAAAATCCAAACACTCCTTAAATTTATTAAGACCTTGGAGGACAAGGTTACAAAAATTGAGTAAAATTATTTAAAATTTCCTCATGATATTTATTCCCAAGATGTGTTGCATAACCCTCTTACACTTGAGATATCTTTACACCTTTTTCCAAATGGATTTGTTGTACTTAAGTTTTCATTTTATGATGGCAAGGTGATCCTGAGTAGCATCTTCGATCTTTCTATGTGGCATGCCTTGTTTGTGCTTCCATTGATAAGATTTTGACTAGATTGTTTCCAAGGAACTTCAAAGATTATGCTTTGAGGTAGTTATATGATTTACCTTCCAAATTTTTGAAAGTATTCAAACCTCTTACAAATAATTTTTGGCACATTTCTCTATTAACATAATTGAAAAGTTTTCCTATGCCCAAATTGCAAAAATTAGACAAGGAACCAATGAACCTATTAATGAATATGTCTTGAGGTATAAGATAATGTTGACTAAAATGACCAATCCTATGGTAGATAAATAAATCTAATACATACTCAAATAAATTTTACTTGTTCCTTTACATGGATCCATTATTTTCAAAAAAATTAAATCTTTTAAGGACTTAAGCCATGTTTCTCATGACCATGAAATCATTCAAAAAAATTAAATATGTGGAAATCACACCAACTACATCTAAATCAAATGCAAAGTTTCTAATCAAACAAAGTTATAATTTAAATCCTCTTGAGCCTAAAAAGGAAACAACCACCATGGTTAATGCAATTTTACAGTATCCTAATCATCTTGTCTTGTCTAATGCATAAAGGATATAATTTACAAACTTACCTAATTCTCTCACTTCATTATTCCCATGGCTAGTACAGTGTCATATTATATCTCTCCCTCATCCTATATAGGTTGATATGATTCAACCTATACCCAAAGGATATGATGTAATTGCTTATTGTGATTATCACTAGAGACTAGGGCATTATATGAATAAATGTTTTACCTTGAAGCATAAGATCCAAGACCTAATTAATGACCAAAAGATTAAATTTTATGATCTTCCAAAGGAATTAGGTTCACAACTTTATGATCACCATAAACATAAAATATTTAACAGTCCTTTACAAGACCATTCTAATAAAGAACCAGAATTGAAAATGGCATATATTCCACATAATCCTCCATAACATTATGGGAACTGATTATATAGGATTATTGGTACTTATATATGGCATATACCTCCTATGGTTAAGAGACATTTTATTACTTTTGATGATAATGAGGTTAAGGTAGATGACTTCGATATGCATTTTATTCATTCGAATAGACCTTGATAAACACCTTATACACAATGTTGTGATTGATAATTGTACAAGCTAAAAAAAATTTACCATGAAATTAATTACCCACTAGGGTTATACTCATAATGATTTACACCCTTCTAGTAAGTTAATTAGAGCATTCGAAGGGACCTCATAGTAAGTTCTTAGTAAGATTGACTTGCCTTTATAGGTGGGTCCCACACATGTGGTTACTACCTTTTTAGTTATACCTTCCATGGGTGTCTTTAATATGTTATTAGGATGACCTTGGATGCATACGCTTTGAGTAGTACCTTTTATAGTGCATGGGTGTGTTAAATACATTCATGCCAATCAGGTAAAATTAGTTTCCAGTATTCCATGTGAGCATTCTCTTGAGCAAGGGAAATGTATACCCATATAGTAAATTATCAAGCCTACTAAGGCTAATTCACCACAAAATGGTAAGTGATAGGAAATCCCTTTTGCCAGGTGGCTAGTACTTAAGAAACCATTACATCAAAGACATACACTAGATTCCATGGAATTCTCATCTAATTTGCACCATATTCAAATATCCAAAGTAGCTACACATGTTCCTATTACTATTATTTCAAAGAGACCATAGAACACTCAATGATGGGTTCCATGAACCCCTAATCCTATTAATCCTATTGTTTATTTAATACCATAGAGTCCTATTATACATATGTAGAGCATCATAGATAATACAGTGAAAGATATTGCACTTATACATGTTCCTCGATAGCATCATCAGTTTACTACATTGGGTTCATAGTGGGGAGATATCTATGACCAACCTTTGGATGGGATCATAGGATAGTATTTTCCTCTCCACATTTTCTAAAAATATCATAAAATAAAAAAAATAAAAAAATCTAATATTTTTTGGCATATACATATTCTATTAGCTCTTTAGCATCTTTGTGCTAGTTACATATGGATGGATAACATTTCAGATACTTATTCATACACATGTTCTTCATGATTTTATTGGAGTGTGATATAGGCATACACATATATATAATTTATACACTTTTTGATGTTGGTATTTCCCTATACTCACATCACTAGGACATTTGGGGTATCCACCTCTATGATCACAATACATACAGGTTATATCATTTTATGGTCACTATACATTATCATATTTGAGCTAATATGTACTTACACAAGCCTTTATCCATGCTTACATATTTCATAATGTATTTGATATGATATGTACTTTATGTTTTTTATTAACATATTGGATCTATGGGATACTATGATATGTTTATGTTGGTTGCTCATGATTCCATTTATGCACTTCCTTGAGTGTCTTACCTTACTATTGTCTTGTTTGTTGAGAATTTTAATATGCTCCATTTCTTGTGGCCCCTGTACCTTTATTTTCTTATTTGACATTTAATATGGCATTATTTTTTGTATGGACATTTGAATATGTCATTATTTCTTTTATGGACATTTGATTAAATCATGTCCATTCAATTATGTGACATTTGAACATGCCCCTTGTTTGTGGTCTCCTTGGATGATTGCCTTTTGACTTGATTTGGAGTGCCCTTGTGTGTCTGCTTGATTTTATTATTGAGATTATTCTATTAATATCTTGATGTTGTAAATATCTTTATCATGCATCATAGGCCTTAATGTGGTCATACTCTATACACTTCAATGATACATTTACCTAGACATGTTCTCTTATATTTTATGTGGTTCATTCACAATTATATGGTTATCTTATCCCTTTGAGGTGAGGTAACTACCAATTTTTATTTTTACCTCACCTCAAAAAATGGGGGGCATATTAGTGGGGTTATGTTATAGAGGCATGTATTCCACAAAATCATTGTTTCAGATATACAGTGTGGGCATGTTTTGGAACGCATTTCCACACTTATTTAATATTCAACATATTTAGATTATAGTGGGGGAATGTTTTGGAAAAATAATATCCACATTAGCACTTATATTAGTTTTCAAACATCTCCATATATAATGGGTCATGTTATTGTAACATGTCACCCACACTTGTTCAAATTTTTGAATTGGCCAAAGTACATAGTTATATGATTCATATACACATTTATCACAAAATTATATACATTAATACCATTTTCATACATAGTCTCAGCATGAGACATATCTAAGGTGTGTATTCTATGAAATGTGACCCTAATATTGTAAAAAAAAAAATAGTTTTAGATTTAGATTTAGAAAACTTCAAGGACCATCGCCACCCACTAGGTTGGACTTTTACAAATTATATTAAGCCAATCTATTGCAGTAGTTGGTTCAATTTGTGGTATTATTGAGATGATTAAATCATTCATTCTTTATAATTTTTTATGTTGGACTTGATTTTATCATCCAACCTCACCAATTTGATAGTGTGATTTGACTTGGTTCACTCACACTCACTAGGTTATAAGTATGATTGGGTTGCATGGTTGAGCTAATCTTAACTATCAGGTGGTAACTCACCTTTTCTCCAAGGTTGGGGGCATGGGCCCTCTTATCTCTCCCTCCCTCCCTCTATATGTCTTTCCCCTTATATATATGCACTTTCTAGATTTATATATTTGTCCTAATCTTAGTTTCAATGATTCATAATTATACACCTTTCAAATCAAGTTTCTAATAGGCAAGGTGGCTTCATCGATACACATTTGTAATCTTAAATCTCTCTTTCAATGTTAAACATTTAAAATTCTTTAAATTTCAGATTATATGCACTAATTATGTTTTGTAACATGCTCTTAGTTTCAATTTAGTCACCAATAAAGCACTCAATATGGAATCAAGTAAAGACAACATGTTATAGGTACAATCATTGAAAGGGGGTGAATCAATGATGTAAGATAATCCAATTCAACTCTTAAACATTCAACATACATCACATGAACACATCACATATGTGGGAAACCCTCTTGGGGGATAAGACCCACTAAACCCTACAAGATAGAATATAATCCTATAAAACAAGATCCAAAATTTAAACTAGCACAAACTGATCAAGGAACACCCATGCCTTATTTTAGTGAGACACCATTACCACAATGAGCTACTACCCCTGTCTAGCTGAGCACCCACAACAACTAGACCTTTAGCAAGTTTTACCTTGCAAGGAGGAACCGACCCCCTAGGCAACCAAGTACCCACTCATCTACCTTGAATATATCATATTAAACATTTTTTTCTTCTCTTAAATTGATGATGACCACTTTTTTTTTACACTTTTCACCTTCACTTTTTCACCCAAACTGTCTCAAGGGCTCACTCACTCAATCTGCCTCTTCTAGGCTCATTAAGTCCAATGACCTATGTATCCACTTGCATCAAATTAATCAAATAAAAATGACTGATCTTATTTTCTACCTGATGGTCCTTACTAACTTGTACCTTCTCTTTGAAAGTTTCTCTCCTTCACTTGAATCCACACATAATCAACTAACACAATAAGTCCAATTATGCCTTGTATTTATACCAATATCTTGGTTTAACCCATCTTGGTCAGCAAAGATACATACCATACTTGAACCACATTTTAAATATATCTTAATACATGTTACATGTAATAACCACACATTCCTTAGGTCACCCAATACCTCATTAGCCCCAAACCACCATTAGGTCTTGGTGAGACCTAAAATAATTAGGCCTTTACATGTGAGACTACTTAGACCACCTTCATCCTTTACCAATGATTTTAAAACATCAAACCTATCTCCAATATACCCTTGATCATTCCTTCATGGGTCCATGTTACATGGAACTCAACCTCATACCTTGAACCAAGCCATTCTGGACTGCTTGCCAAAAGGCCTAGCAACACAAAAAAGTCTATCATATATAATTGAAGTATAGAAACACTTTTCTCAAAAAATACACTAAAAAAAAAAGAATTAATAGATCATATATTACCTATGAAACATCTCCATGTAAATTTTATTCTTCAAATATGCTTAGAACTCTTTCGACTTACCTCTGCAAGATGGTCACTCAATCTGCCAGTGTATTTAAAAAGCATAGTCAACTTATAAGTAATTATTCACACTAAATATGTATTTTTAAAACCTCCAAAAATAATTAATATAATATTTATGGATTATAAAAAATTATCTAATAGTTATTTCATATTGAAACATCAAGACACTTTCAAGAATAACTCAATTATCCTTCTCAAGTCACTTGCAGAACATGGTCAAACACACTATCAAATTTAGAGATTAATATCTTTGACTATATGAAAATTAAAACATTATAAATAGTGTATATGTATGTTCCTTAAATTCTTTTACAACTTATATTTTTACAGTATTAATAAATTCGTCCTGGATCAAAAGATATAGCTCAAAAACTAAGCACTATTTTTTCCTTTGTTAAATTCAAATGCTAACGGTCATTGTGTAAACGTTAAACATTGGACACTTTGAACTCAATCATGATCCCTATAAAATTTGAAAAAATATGCACCATTTATATCCTTATAATTAACTTGTTCTTTCAATACTCACCATTGATCTTTGATATGAGCTTTCATAATTGTGCCACTTGGTAGCTCTGCATGCCTTATGTGCACCCTATATCATTCAGCCAATGTGATTGTGCCATTTATAATTTATGAGTTATATATGAGAATCCTTTAAATTATTAACTTAATGCATTCCATTTATCTCTTCTTCATGAATGCCTTCATGTCATTTATCTACTATCAAAGCTTCCAAGATTGTGACACTTGTCACCAGAGTGTGCCTTGTGAGAATATTGACCATTTGACTCCAATGAACTTATACCACTAGGAATACCTACGTGAAATATTAACTATTTTACTCAATTAACTCAATTAAATAATTATTAAATCATATTAAATTCTCACCATTAGATTTGTGATCTGATTAAATGCTCACCATAGATTTCTTCTTGCAAATTTGGCTAAGTATGGGAACTTAGTAAAACTCTACCTGGAAGGCCAACTTTGCACCTTAATAAATTTTTCTACACTCAACCTCATGACCTAAAATTTAAAACCATATAATCTACTCACATATTTTAATATATCCATATATCATTGTGTTCTTTAAACCTTCACATGTGTGAAATATGACATCATCAATCTTCTCACTCAGCTTTATCTATCAAGATGACTACTTTAGCTTAAACATTCAAATGACTATTATAATAAATTACATTAAATTACATAAGAATTATAAGAACTCATAACACCCTATAGGGTCTCTATAATTTTTCCATATCATCCATCAATTTCCTTACAAAGCTAAACACTGAAGAATCATCCAGGAACATTGAAGCACATTGAAAAACACTTTGTCATTGTCAATCTAACACACAAGACACCTAATCAAAAAACTTGGTCACCTTGGAGACATCATATAAAAACCTCTAAAAATATCCCCCTTTTTAATTTATTTCAACACCGATACAAATATTATGCATAGGCTATGTCTCTCTCTTTAATCACTTCCTCCCCCTTTGACATAATGATAAATTGGGCTCAACTCCTGATCCTACGGACCTGAAAAGACTTCAAGGATAAATAATAGGAAAGGACCACCTCTGAGAGATGATAGAGACTCCCCCTAAAATTATTCATAACTCTTATTAGCTTGAGCTTAGGAACCTTTTTGAGCATATTCAGACCATTTCCAACAATAATGAATCAACAAAATTGCCTTCATATCTTCTCTCTCAAATTATACTACATAGTCCTACAGCTTGAAAAATTACTCACAGAGCTTATAAATCTCCTCCTAACATCATGCTCCATCTTATTTTATACATATACTAGTCTGAACTTAGGCTTTTATGATCCTTAGACATGTCTACCTATAGAACTCATAAGCTCTCTTTACTCATGCATGAAGATTCAATACATTATCAAAATACATGACTTGGTTTGATCAAGTCATCATGTCAATATTATTGAATTCACAACTATATCAGACATCTTCACACTTCTATCATGACTGAAGCATCTTCACATATTCTTCCCTTCACATCATGCATATCTTCTTCAATCTACTCAAATTAACTGAGCTAGCTTCCCCTTACTCCATGGCATACACAACTTGTAATCTATAGAACTCTAAGACCTTCTTCATGAAATAAAAAAGGTCGCATTCTCCTCATACTCCATATCAACCTTGTCTTAATTATTTATATGTAATATAATATCTAGATAACACACCATCTTTGATCAGATACTTGGAAACTTCCAATCTCTACTTGCAGTCCTTCAAAACCAACATCTTCATTCTAATGACCTTTCTTGTCGTGAAACATCAATCAAATCTCAACAAGCATCCACCATGATTCTTATTTCTATCAATTGTATCCTTGAATCTTAGAGAGAGACATCCCTTAGATATAGTCAGACTAAAAGTCCCAAAACTTAGGAGAATCCCATATCTCCATACTCTCATTTGAATTACAGTCCTACCTCATCACCAAATTGAATTTGAATGGATCCTTGACTTCATTATTTTCTTTAGACTTTTTAACTAATGCAAACAATAAAAACTCTTTACTTTCCTTCATGTTTATGATGGCAACCAACCCATCTTTGGTCTCAGTCTGATATCTCCTAACAGGCTTAGGTTTCCACAACCATTTCTGACCTCTTCCTTGTACACTAAAAGCTCCATATACCTTATTTTGATTTGAGAACTCATTCAAATTTTTCTTTAAATACCTATAAATGTGACAAAATCTATGACATATAAAATAAATAAGATCATTCATACCTTTTTTTTTATGATGATTGTGATCTTTCTTTAACTTATTTCTTCTTCTCTTGCATTCTCTAGCAATGTGGCCAAACTGATTGCATGCATAACAATGACTCTGGGATGAATATCTCATTACATTGATCTATCTAGCTTGTCTTATTTCTTTTACTCTAGGATCTTGATTGAACCTATCTTGACTTGATGGTATTTGCTTGTAGAACTTAACAATGTGACCAAATTTTTTACAATAGTAGCAAATAATGTCTTCCATACCTTTTGTTTGAATTTGGCAGTGATCTCCTTTTTACTAATTTTTTATTCTCACATATTCCTTTGCCCTATGACCAACAAGATGAAAAATAAAATAATGGGCCATAAAATATTTGGCATATCTTGAAGCATTTGGTTGTTTGATTGGCTTCTTCATTTTGTTTTTGACCTGATTTAACTACTTGTCTTTTATACTACCATCTTCTTTGCCTTGTTTTGATTTATTTTGTTCTTATTAAATATTTCCTATCTTTATTATTTAATGTTAATCCTTCAAAGAAACAATATTAGCCTTTAATTGAACACATATATCTTCTTTAGCCCTCATGCTTGAACTTGCAGCCTCTAATTAAATTTTGAGATCTTTAATTATCTCATTATCCTCCTTAGCCCTTTTTTCCATGTCATCTTTCAATATACATGCTTTATCTTCAATAATATTTATATAATCAATATTATACTTCAACTCATCATGCTCACCTTGATTTGAACTAAACTTGGAATTTATCTCTTCTAACTAAGTCTTGAGGTGTTTGCATTCTTCCTCTTTTGAACTCAGATTTATATTTGTAACCCTTAATTGATCCTCAAAAAATTTGATCTTCTCTTTATAATATTTTTATCTTGAGAATTATTTCAATGATTATAGATCCTTATTGAGCTTGATTTGTTCTTGATTCTTCTTTTCCTCTCTCTTGGACTTGCCTAACAAACTTTAATGAACCTAAACACTATCAAGTCAATAAATTATCAATAAAAAATGCTTCTAAAAATAATAACTTGTATTGATTCATATTGAATTACTTAAAATAACTAAGAACACAAACCATGCTTGAATAAGCCTCAACTCAAAATTAGAGTTGACATACTAAAAACCTAAAATAAAAAAATGTCTATTTTTAGCAGCTGTTGTTTTTAGTAAGTTTTGCATGCAAGCATGCACAACTCTAAAAATATACTGAAATAATCTAAACACTATAATTATCCTATTGAATTTAATTCAACTAAATTTGACATCTAGTCTTAAAAATAGGAAATTCTAAAAAAAATCATTAAATGGTAATTTCAGACCCTTATATGATCACGTATCACCTCCAAAAAATATAAAAAACAACTCTAAGTGTATAGGGCTACTTATAAAAGAATTTAAATTTTTTAGATGGTCATATTAACATGTGGAATAACTCAAATGGTGCTACGGATCATAAGTTATGGCCTCTGGAAGATCGGCCTATTTTTTCTACATCATTCTCCTCTGGTTGAAAACAACTCAACTCCTGCAAGTTACCTTGATCTACCATTTTTATTTGTCAATATTATTTATCTCCCATTATATAATCCAAGTGTTGTTTCTTACTGTAATCCTTCCCACTGTACCAAATACCTATTATAATTCCCTTGCTTTGTGCTCACTATCTTCATATCCAAAACCTACACTATCATTTCTTTCTTCTTCTTTGAAACATGTTGCAACCAATTTACTTCTTCATATTCATCACCTTCATCATATTATCTATAGAATTCATATAAATATTAAACATTAAATATTGGATAGATATCAAAATTCTATGGTAAACTCACCTCATAAGCATTGCCATTAATTTTCTTCACAATTCTGTATGGTCCAATTTTCTTGTACTTCAACTTGTTGTATGTACCTTTTGGAAATATTTCTTTCCTAAAGTAAGCCATTACCAAATCTCACTTAAATAACTTGGATTTTCTTCTGACATTTTTTGATGATTTATATTTCTCATTAGTTTCCTTCAACTTTCTTCTTACTCCTTGTAACTATTGTGTATGCTCTGCAAATGCCTCTGCATCATCACTAATTCAATCTACAATTGGTAATTGTACCAAATATAAAATACTCATAAGATTTATCCCATAAATAATTTGAAATTGTGATTTTCTATTTGATATATTCTTTGAACTGTTATATTGAAACTCAGCTTTTGGTAAAGCCAAGTCCCATTGTTTGGGCTTCTCTCCTAGAATGCATCTCAACAAATTTTCCAAACTCTTATTCATAGCTTATGTTTGTCCATTTGTTTGTGGTTAATATTCACTATTTAATTATAGATTATTACCCATCATATTCCACAAAGTCCTTCAAAAATTACTTAGAACTTTCATGTCCCTATCTAAAGTAATAGTTCTTGGAATGCCATGCAATCTCATAATATCCTTAAAAATAATTCTGCAACTCTAGTAGTAGCATTGGTTTTATTGCATGCAATTAAATAAAACATTTTATAAAATATATCTAAAACAACAAAAATTGAATCATTACCTCTCTATGTGTTTGGTAAACCCAACACAAAATCCATACTCAAATTTATCCATGGTCCTCTTGAAATTAGTAATGGCATGTATAGTCCAATATTTTTTGCATGTCCTTTAGCCATCTGATATATCTTGCACCTATAAATATACCTTGTCACATCTCTCTTCATTTTTGGACAAAAATACTTTTACTCTACCAAAGCTATTGTCTTCATCTTACCAAAATGTCTAGCCAAACCACCACTATGTAATTCTCTTATTATATTGTCTCGTAGAGACCCAACTGGAATGCATAATTGTTTATCTTTAAAGAGATAACCTTCTTGTATAAGACACTCATCATTAATAGTATTTGTCCCACCTATTAATGGATTCTTGCACTATTCAACTATCTTGCCAAATATGGATCAATATCATATAATTATTTGATAGATTTAAATCTAACTACTTCACTCACCATAGTAGTTATTAATGCCACTCTCATGCTCAATGCATTAGCTACCTGATTCTATTTTCCTAATTTATGTTTCAACACAAAATATACCTCGTAAAGAAAGAAACCCACTTTGCATGCATACTATTCAACTTCTTTTGTGTATTTACATACTTCAAAGCCTCATGATCTATAAATAGGATAAACTCCTTAGGCACCAAGTAATGCCTCCAATGTCTTAATGCTTGTACAATTGTAAAAATTTCAAAATCATAAATATAATACTTTTTTCTTACCTCATTCAATTTATTTCTTGAATATTTTATTGGCTTTCCTTCTTGACTCAACATAATACCAATTCTCATAAATAAATCATCACAATCAACCTGAAACACTTTGTTAAAATCTGGTAATGCTAAAATTGGTCTTTCTATAATCTTCTTCTTCAAAAATTCAAACCTTTTTGTGGCTGATCTAGTCCATTTAAATTCCTTCCCTCTCATGCAATCTATTATTGGTACCACAATACTACTAAAATTTGTAATAAATTTTATGTAAAATGTTGATAAACCATGGAAACTTCTTAACTCTATAATGTTTTTTGGAATAGGCCACTCAATAATTGCCTTTATCTTTTCTTCATCCATTTTCACACCATCTTCTCAAACTACAAATCCCAAAAATACCAAATTGTTCTGCATAAACTTGCACTTCTTCAAATTTACATACTTATCCTTTCTTAACAAATTCATTACCATTCTCAAATGTTGTAAGTGTTTTTCTTTAGTCTTAGTAAATATCAAATTATCATCAAAATAAATAACCACAAACTTACCAATATATTCTTATAGCACTATATTCATCACCCTCGTGAATGTGTTACATGCATTACATAATACGAAGGGTGTTGCCATCTACTCATATAAGCCATCCCTAGTCTTGAATGTAGTTTTCCACTCATCTCCTTCATGAATTCAAATCTATTAATAACCACTCCTTAGATCAATCTTGGTAAAATATTTTGTTCCTGTAAGCACATCTATCATATCATCTAAATGAGGTATAGAAAATCTATACTTGATTGTAATTTTATTAATTTCTCTACTATCCACACACATTCTCCATCCTCCATCTTTCTTTGGAGTTAGCAATGCTAGTGTTGCACATGGACTCATACTCTCCCTTATTAGCTTCTTTCTTAATAATTTAGTAACATGTTTATTTAATTATATACATTATCTTAGACTCATCTTATAACCTAATTGATTGGGTAGAACTGATCCTAAAATCAAATCAATGTGATGTTGAATATCTCTCTTCGGTGGTAAACCATTTGGTAACTCATCAGGCATAATATTTGTAATTCTTTCAACACTTTTGTTGCTTTTATTGGTATTTGCACCATTTTTTTGTCTTCATTCTTTGCCACTAATACATAACAATAACCTTTTGCCTTCATATCTTGGATAAATTCTTTAGTAGATACCATGCTTTCTGCCTTCTCATCCTCTTTGAGAGGTAACAAAACTACTTTTGTACCACCTTTCCAAAAAGTGTACATGTTCTTTGCTCCATCATGAATTACTTCCTATCAAATTACCACAATATTTCCAATAACACATGACATGCATCCATGGAAATAACATCACACCATATTTCATCATTATAACTTTTTCTTATAGAAAACTTGATTAAGCACCTTTTATCTATTATAACTGCATTCCCTTTCTTAAACCATGAAATCCAATAAGGATTAAGATTTTTTTCACATTGCATATTTAGTTTCTCTATCATTTCTTTAGAAACCATATTTTCATAACTACCACCATCTATACTTACTTTGCATACCTTTCCACCCAAAGTACATCTTATTCAAAAACTGTTTGATCACAAACATGTATCACTGCCTTATTTATTTAGCACTTTTTCCATCCTTGGATTGATCATTATTCTTCTCATCAATAGATTCTCTCTAACATTTGTTGGTGCAACTTTAGTATTTTGCTATTCTATCTCAACCTCGACTAGAATCACTCTTGAGCAATCTTTTTGCCTCCTTTATTTATCTTAATAGTGTGGACACCCAAATACTTTTTGCCCTTCTTCTCTACATCTATAACAAACATAAGATCTAAACTAATTTTGAAACCATCCTCTATCACCACCATAACCTCATCCTCTTTAAAAACCTCTTCCTCTTTGTTGGTATTGAAACCCTTACCTATTGTCATCTTGTCTTTCTACACCATGTGATGATTCACCTTTATTGGTATTAGACCCACTTCTAGTGGTATTAAACCCACCTCATCCCCTATTTGGATGGAATTTGCCTCTTCTTATACCAAGAGATGTTCTTATGAAATTCTGTCTATTTTGTTTCTCGTCTACTTTCAAAGATAATTGATAAGCCTCCTCCATACAAAGTATTATATGCATGCTTAATTCATCTTGAATAGTAAATTTCAAACAAGTTACATACTTTGCAACCATCTACTCTTCTATTTTATCATGCTCCACTCATATGGAAAGCTTATAAAACTCATCGGTATACTCTTGTATACTATGATCTTTTTACCTCAAATTATTAAATCTTATATATAGGGTTTACGTATAATACATAGGAAGAAATTTATCCTTCATATTCTTCTCTATATATTTCCATGTATTAATCTTCTCTTTACCTTTTCCCTATCTCTCTTTCTGTAGGTGATCCCACCAAATCATTACATGACCTTTAAATTTCATGCATGCAAAATTTACCTTCTTATCTTCTCTCATAGTCTTCCACTTGAAGAACTTCTCCATGTTATTCATCTAATATATCAACTCCTATGATTTGAAATTTCCTCCATAATCTAAAACATCAACCTTGATTCCTTCATTTATTCCTTCTAAATCTCAAACCATCCTCTCTTCCATCGATGGTGGTTGCTTTTGTTGTTCATCTTCTTGTTGAACTTCTTCATCATGATATATGTCCTCCTCATCACCACCTTGTCTTCTTCTCTAATTAGTGATAACTTCAGTTAATTATTCCACTTGCCTCTATAGCTCTTGTATATTCTAGTTCATCTTTGAAATACCTCCTTATCCTTACACCATGTCTTACTCCTTCAAGATTCAAACTTGCTTTGATACCAGATAATAAACCCAAAAGCTATCAAGATAATAAATTATCAATAGGCAAAGCTTCTGAAAATAATAACTTGTATTAATTCATATTGAATGACTTCAAATAATTACAAACCCAAATGATGCTTAAATAATCCTCAACTCACAATTAGAGTTGACATGCAAAAATTTGAAAAAAAACTAAAATTAAAAAAAATGTCTATTCTAAGTAGTTATTAATTTTAGTAAGTTTCACATGCAAGCACACGTAGCTCAAAAAATATTTTAAAATACTATAAACAATACAATTATCTAATGGGATGAAATTTAATTTAAGTTGACATTTGGTCCTAAAAATATATAATTTCTAAAAATAGAAAATTCCCAAAAAAATATTAAATGATAATTGCATACCCTTATATGATCACATATGGCCTTTGAAAAATATCAAAATCAATTCTAAGTGGATATGGTGGTTTAGGAAAGCATTAAAATTTTCAAGATGGTCATTTTAGCATATGGAAGAGATCAAATAGAACTGTCGGTCAAAAGTTATGGCCTCCAAAAGATTGCCCTATTTTTTTTGCATCAAACTTCCCTTAAGATAACTAACTTGTGCTTCAAGACCTTTGATTATATTCCTCATTTATTAATTCCTCTTATTTTTCTCCTTTAGTTCACCAAGTGCACCCATGAGCTCATATTTTAGATCAACTTCTTCTTCCTCATTGTTATATAACACTTCTTATTCACTATCATCATAAACTATTTTATCAAACATGATGATATTTTCACCCATATTGTATCTTGGATCACCTTTAAGTGGTTAAACTTGTACATAAAGTCCTGATCTAATACCAATTATTATAGATAAAATCACTGAGAGGGGGGGTGAATCAGTGATGCAAGATAATCCAATTTAATTCCCAATTCTTAAACATTTAACATACATCAACTTGATCAAGCAACATAAACATGAAGGTGCATACATGCAAAGTATACATAAGAGTATACATCACATGAACACATCACATATGTGGGAAACCCTCTTAGGGTATAAAACCCATTGAAACTTGAAATATGGACTAAAATATTATAAAACAAGATCTAACATGTATACCATCACTAAATGATCAAGCAACACCCATCCCTTAGTTTAGTGAGACACCAATCCCATAAGGAGATACTACCCCTGTCTAGTTGAGCACCCACAACAAATAGAACTTTATCAAGTTTTAAATTACAAGAAGGAACCAACCCCCTATGCAACCAATAACCCACTCATCTAATTTTAATATATCATCTTAAAAATATATTTATGCTCTTCAACTAATGATGACCACTTTTGTTTACATTATTCACCTTCACTCTTTCACCCAAACTATCTCAAGGGCTCACTTGCTCAATCTACCTCTTCTAGGCTCATTAGGTCTAATTATCTATGTATCCACCTACATCATCTTGATCAAATAAACATTATTTATATTTTTTTATTCTTGATAGTCCTTACTGACATGTACCTTCTCTTTCAAAGGTTCTCTCCTTCACTTGAATCCACACATACACAACTAACACAATAAGTCCAATTATGCCTTGTATTTATACCACTCTCTTTGTATAAACCATATTTGTAAGCTAATATTCTTACCATAATTTAATCACATTTTAAATAGTTCCTCATACATGTTACATGTAAAAACCACACATTCCTTAGGTTAGCCAATACCTCATTAGCCCTAAACCACCATTAGGTCTTTGTGAGACCTAAAACAATTAGGCCTTTACATGTGAGACTACTTGGACCACCTTCATACTTTACCAATGATTATAACACATCAAACCTATCTCTAATATACCCTTTATAATTCCTTCATGGGTCAATGTCACCTGGAACTCAAACTCATACCTTGAACCAAGACATTCTAGACTGCTCACCAAAAGGCCTAGAAACATAGAAAAGTCTATCATATAGAACTGAAGCATATAAACACTTTTCTCAAATAATACACTCAATAAAATGAATTAATAGATCATATATTTCCTATGAAAAATCTCCATGTCCATTTTATTCTTTAAATCTACTCAAAACTCTTTCAACTTACCTCTGTAAGATGGTCACTCAATCTACTAGTGTATTTAACAAACATAATCAACTTATAAGTAATTATTCAAACTAAAGATGGACATGGTAGTTTTTATATAGTATAAAACACTCTCTAATAGTTATTTCATCTTGAAACATCAAGGCACTATCAAGAACAACTCAATTATCCTTCTCAGGTCACTTGCAGAACATGGTTAAACACATTGTCAACTTTAGAGCTTAATATATTCAAGTTTATGAACATTAAAACATTATAAATAGTGTATATAGATGAAATTTTGAGTCTTTTACAAATTTTATTTTTATATCATCAATAAATTCATCTTGGATCAAAAGATATAGCTCAAAAACTAAGCACCGGTTTTTCCTTTATTAAATTCAAATGTTAACAGTCACTATGTAAACGTTAAACATCAGACACTTTGACCTCATCTCATTTTCCCTATAAAATTTTAACAAATACAAAAAATTTATCTCATTATAAGTATCCTTGTCTTTATATTTCAATGCTTACCATTGATCTTTGATCTAAGCTTTCATGATTGTGCCACTTGGCAGCTTTGTGTGCCTTTTGTGCACCCTATACCATTTAGTCAATGTACTTATGCCACTTTGAATTTCTACATTAAATCTGAGAATCCTTTTACTTATTGACTTAACATGTTCCATTTATCTCTAATTTCATGAACACATTCATGCCATTGATTTATTGTTAAAGCTTTTGATATTTTGACACTTGTCACCAGCGCATGCCTTATAAGCATATTGACTATTTGACTCCAATGAACTTCTACCACTTGGAAGAACTACATGAAATCTTGAAAATTTGACTCAATACATTCTATTGTATCATTATCTATTTATATTAAATTCTCATTGTTAGATTGGTTATCTGATTAAATGTTCGTCGTAGATTTCTTCTTGCAAATTTGGCTAAGTATGGGAACTTAGTAAAACTCTTCCTAGAAGAGCAACTTTGTACCTTAATAACTTTTTCTAAGCTCAACCTAATGACATGAAATATTAACCATATGATCTCCTCACATATTTTAATATATCCATATGTCAATCTACTCTTGAAACCTTCACTTGTGTGAAATATGATATCATCAATCTACTCACTCAGCTTTATCTATCAAGATGACTACTTGAGCTTAGACATTCATATGATTATTATGATGAATTCCATTCACTTCCATAAGCATTATAAGTACTCATAATTACCTATAAGGTCTTTGAAACATGTTCATATCATTAATATCATCCATAAATAGCCTTACAAAGTCAAACATTGAAGAACCAAGAAGGAACACTGAAGTACACTTTATCATTGTCAATCTAACACACATGACACCTCATCAACAACCTTGGTCACCTTGGAGACATCATAAAAAAACATAAAACACAACATTTTATATGCACACCTAGGTATGCATTATTTTCCTTTAAATTATAAATTTCATTACTAAATTAAGGGGGGAATGTAGACACTATTTATAAACTATATAACACCTCAGTATTATACACTTGGTAAAATCAGACCTTGGTTGTTCCTCTAAGTTCTAGACCTTTCCTACTTTTGAAATTCTTTCATCTACTCTCTCTTGTGCCTCTTGGCCTATCTTTTAGTCTGATTATTCTTATGTTGATGATTCAAGGCCTTCTATCTTTCCTAGAATGCTTAAAACTTATTTATCTTAAACCTCTACAAGTTCTAAGCATGTCCCTACTTTTTCTCTCCCTAAACATGTGCATCTCAGATATACAACATGTTAATGAAGGTGTCTTACTCTGATGCAAGTGTCCAATTCCATAAAGTTTTCTAATTTACAAATGAAATGTATCCTAATGGTTGGCCTAAGTGATTTAATGCAACTTATTTCTCTAAATTCATTCCTCACCTAGCACAGACCAAGGAAACTTATAGAAAACATTCAATAAAGCATTCAATAGAGAAAAAACTTTCATATTTTCTCCTATTCTCATATCAGTCATAGTAATATCACATACATAGGTATGAATTACTAAAGGAGCATGCTAAGATCCCAAGTTTCCAAATTACAAGATAGATCAATGTTATACTTATTTATCACATAATGCATGATTCACACACAAGTCAAGACCTATGGGATAACTACATAACTTTGAGGCCCTCTTTAGATTATTATCTATGTAGATAACACTCATTGATATAGGGGTGTTTTGGGTAGTTTGACACTGTGTACCCACTAACCATTTTTTCCCATAGCCACTATGAGGAAGAAGAGGTAGGGTTTTGCTATTTGATAAGGAACAATAGTCCAAGACCTATGTCTGAATGCACTAGAGTAAAGGTAACCAAAAACTCAAAATAATCTAGGTGGTTGCATCTTATTCCAACAAGTACTTCTCACATGACACCTATGTCCAACCTAAAACCTATCATCAACATAACTATAAAAAGTTAATGCAAGTGGTTAAGGCTATAGAGGTGCAAAACCCAAAATTTTATGACTATTCTATAATATTCTTTCAGTTTGTTTCATGTATATTCCAAATCCATATTTGCATTTGCATCAAAACTAGATAAGTACCTTATTTTCATTATCGTTTCAATATCTAGCATAGTTTTACTTTCCATTTTAGCATATCTTAGTATAATAAATTGAGTATATGATCTACTGAGTTTTACAATTAATTATCCTAATATAAATCTATTTATCACCCTTGTGCTTCTTCATTTCAATATTCTTAGCCCTACATCCCTCAAATTATATATTTTTAGGGTTAAACAATCAACCCATGTTCTTACCCAATCATATCTAATGGGGCATGATCAACCTATTCTCCATTGTCTATGGAGGAAAGGTTTGGTATGCATGCATACATGTATATTTTTTCATTATTATTTCATTTCACATATATTCAATGTTATTATCTCTTAATTTTACATCATAAGTAAAACCTAATTTATAATTTATGCTCACATACATGACTTTATTCACTATTTTTCAGAGCCATTTTATCATATATGAACCTAACCATTCTAAAATATCATTATTTTTACCTAGGATATTCTTATTATATGCCCAAATAGATTAATATCATTTTCAAATTGTCTCCTAGCATCAGGTCACTATTCTATTTTTTTAGACAGGCTCGTGCCTCTGAGATAGGTCCATTGTCATGGACTTGTCCACTCATGGCAAAATTTTTGTCACACCTTTAACAACTAGTTTTTGAAATTATTTTTTTAATATGGGTTAGCCTACATGTTTCACATGTCATTTCAAATAAAATCACCCAAATATTATACTCTATAAACATATCAACCCTAAGTATTTATCTATATAGTATCTATGTGGCACATATCTAGCTATCACTAGAAATCACTTTGTACATTGACAAGAATAATCCTAAATCCCTAAAATATAAAATACCTTAAAGGATAAATCCATGAACTAATACTGGATATAATTTTCAAGGTCAAATAACAAGTTGTTAAGTTTTTAAATTCATACATAGAAGTGAACTACATACTAGATTTATACAAGATTGCACACACTCAAATAGGTGGGATAATTACATTCATTTTCACTTACCTCTTTAGAGTATTGGATAATTAGGCATAACCTAGTCATAATCAGGTGAAAAGGTTAGCTCAACCCTTCCATTTCACCCTCCATCCTATTTTTATATTTTTATTATAGTGCATTGATAATGTTTAAAGTAAAGAGAAGGAAAATTAGGATATTGGTGTAGACTTGCAGACATCATAATATATATGCATCCTTATTAGACATAGACATAGTATGTTGGACCCTAAATTTTGACTAAGTATTTTGTATTTTATCATGGAACGATAGGAACATGGTGTATGAATACCATGGTATGGAACCAACATGACATGAAAGGATCATGGCATGGGAAGACCATGGTACAGAACTAGCATGAAGTGAGGGGAACATGGCACAAGAATATCATGGTGTGGAAATAACATGGTATGAGAGGATAATGGTGCAAAAGATAACATTCCAAGAAGACCCAATCAAATATGAAACATAACTAATAGAGAACCTGAGATCATAGGACTTGGTACAACATTGAAAGACTTGGGGAACATGAGGGAAGTGGTAAATGGTTGAGGAGCAATTTTTAATGACAAACTAGACTTTAATCATCACACAAGTTTTGCACCAGCCCACATAAAGAAGGACATTTGATAGAAAATATCTAGCATCCAACAATAATATAGGGGGTGCAAAGGCTTGGATCCTTTGGAGAAAATAAGTAAACATTTGCCATGACTCTCAGTCTACTAGAGATCATTGGCCAGTCACTTAATTATAATTAATAATGTAACTACTTGATAAGGGAAAAATAATTATAAATACCCCTATGTAGATATGTGTAAGGGATGATTTAACATTGGTATTATGTAATGAATCCTTATGGTAATATAAAAATTATGAAATTTACTATCAGTTATGGTGTCATGTTTTAGTTGATTGATAGTTAAAACATTGAGTAACAATGGGTTTTGAATTTAGTAACATGTGGCTTATAATTGACTATGATATACATAGAATATGCTTTGTATGAGCTTGCATCATCAACACTTTGAACCTCATGGAAGTTATATTCATGTTCTTATTTACTTGAATTGATGATACAAGGTTTGCAATCATGTTTTTCCTCTCTTATGTAATCACTAATTGGATATATGAACAACCTCAAGTATATGATAAGTGTGTTATTATGCAACATAACCCAAAGGAATTGGTTTCTTAGTGCATGATTTTGGTGATCATGTAAGATCTTGGTCTTGCATGAAAATCCAACATGTAATCTAGTTGGGACTAGATACTTTAGTTCCTTAAGGAAAATGTAATATAAAATACCTAAATATTTTGGTCCTATTTCCATGACCGATAGCCCTTGTTATACATTAATGGAAAATGCTTGAACATTTATCCCTTGAAATTATTAAATAATGGATTACCAAGGTTGAGGATAATTTTAGTATTCCCTATCTTGAATTAGGAGTTTATGCCCATGCATGGGTTGAATAACATCTCTACAACTCATTTATGACGTTGTCTTTGTCAAAGTCCCTATTCATTTACATGCTCAGCTCTCTACCTATGCTCAAGACTGATCACAAAATTTTGGAAGGAGGAAAGCTTTGATGATAGAATGTCAAAGGGCTTTAGAACATTTAGGAACACCATGGACATGGGTTATCAATATTTGGTAGAAAGGGGTGTTGAATAACTACATTTTTTTAATATGTTGTAACCACTTACTCTTGTCCTTAAGAATCCAAGTTCCAGCTTATCTGAGAGCCACGGAGTCTATATATTAGACACTTCCCTCTAAAATTTAAAAAGTTATTTATTGGTTCAGGACTCAAAAATTTGCCTATGGAGGGATAAATCCACCCTTGCATGAGCCAAAATTTTGGGAGGGTTATACAGAGGTGTTGATAAATAATTTTTGGTTTAGAATGGTTGCTCATCAATGGGCATTACAAAAAAATAAATATGATGATTCTTGACAAAGGATTATAGTTGAAAGTAGAGTAGGAAGGGAATATGAGGACTCAGGAAGTGTTGTTAGGATCCACTAAGAAGTGGAAGGGTACAAGGAGGACTCGCCAACTATTGAACCATGACTAATGCCAATTTATCATATGAGGGAGAAACTAACCAGATAGAAGATGAATAACCACTTTTGAACCAACCCAATTCCCCAACCATAGTGCACACTTGTGCTTTTGAGATAGATGATTTAATCATACATAGCTGGGATACAGATAGTGTATAGTTAGAAATTGGTGTTATAAGAGAAATTATAGCTGAGCCAATTTCAACTCATAGTGAATTGACACTTTCTCTTCTATTTCAAGGAAATTTCATGGCCCAACTTGGTATTCTTGGTAGACCTGACATTAATAGTCAACAAAGTACTAGTCCAAATATTATAAATCAACCTATTAATATGCCCAAAATTTTAGGTTTTGTTATTAGAGGCACAAGAGGAGGACTAGGAGGTGGCATAGGAGGAAGTGGTGGATTTCCACCTCTAAGAGGACTTGGGGGTTCTCAATAACCACCATCACAAATACCTCAATTTCCAATAGTATATTATGAAATGACACTTCATTTACCTAAATATTTGGGTGTGAAGAATGTTGCATAGCATGTTCATAAGTTTGAACTCATTTGGAAGATGCATAGTATAAATTTTTCTAAGAAAAAGGCCACACAATTTACAAGCACACTTTTGGAAAGAGCTCACAAGTGATATAGGATGTTTTACCCTCAACAAGTGATAATTGACTATGATAAGCTCAAGATGAAATTTCTTCAAGAATTTGATATTCTTTAATTTGAGCAACAAAGTACTATTGTACTAAAAGATATAAAACAAGAGCTCACTATAAGTGTATGTGAGTTTGATGCATAATTCAAAACACCATTATCTCAGATCTCATTCAAGATTAATGCTACTCATCATGCTCAATGGTTTGTGGGAGTTTTATTACCTCCCTTAGATGAAAACTATCTCAAAGGACCTTTACTAACCCATGTGAGGCCCTTGAAACTATCATCCATGTTGAATTTATTAGTAGCATTGACACTAGGATCAATCGTTTTATGAAAGCTCAAATAACTTCCATGTTATCATAATTAGATGATCTAACTACAAATTATATGTATAACACTTGTAACGGTCTTTGTTGTATCGATTGTGAGTATGAAGGTCATAATAGGAGAAATTATCCTTGCAAGAACATTTGCATTGTACTAAAGCAGTCATGTGAAATTTTCCATGAAGATCATGATGTATACTCTTGTCCCCTCTTAAAGTGGTCTACACATTCTATAGTGTCTAAATACTCTAATATATGTGATGTCTATACCCATGATACAAATGATTTTTGACTGATTAGTGATATACATGAGGCACGCATGCATGATACATGTCAAAAAATTATCTTATAAAATTAAGATAATGGAGGATATCATAGACAAGGCCAAGGATGGGGATGAGGAGTTGAACATTTTCCACCATGAACATGTTATAAGTGTGGATTTCCATATCAATATTAGAGAGATTATCCAATCTATCCAATATGTGATTTTTATAAAAAGGATCATTGGTTGGAAGAATTACTTGATTTGTATATAGCCATCACTAAGCAAAAAATATGAAAAAAGTGATAGTATGATTTGCATTGAGAAACCTCACTGGAAACCATGCTATAAAACTCAAACAACCCAATAAGTTAATATCACAATACGTAGTGGGCAGTCTTAGTTTACATCTATTCCACCTATTGAGAATATACAACATGAAGAGCCTCATGTAATAAATTATCTTTATGTCCAATAATAGAAAGATGTGCTCTAGGATACTATGACCTTGGTGCAAGAAATACAAGAGGAAATTTAATTTCTTTAGGATCGATAATCTACATAATGTGTTGATCTTTAAAAGGCTATAGAACCTCAAAACATGGCATGAGATAATTTCCAAGAACTTTTCAAATGTTTGTTAGATGAAAACATTATCCCATAATTGAGTAATTAGCTTAAAAATTAGGTACCAAGGCCAACTGATGATCGACCTTATTTTCTAAGGCCAACTAAAGATCATAAATTAAATTATTCTCAATAGAAAGATACTCCTATTCTTATTAGCCCTTAAGAGGACAAATAAATATTGGTGAATACTACCATCGATAATTGGGTAATTAGAGATATTCTGGTTGACACTGGTGTTGAGGTTAATATCCTCACAAAAGATGCATGACATAAAATGGCTAGCCCAACATTACAACCATCTCCTCATGTGTTGTTTCTGTCTAATAATATATGTGATCTACCAATTGTCATTCTTAATAATGTAACTATCGATATCCTTAAGGTGCCTTTCAACACTAATTTTAAAGTTCTTGAGTTGGTTGATGTTGATGATTTTCCAACTCTATTAGGTTGACCTTGATACTATGTAAACAATGTAGACTTAAGTTTCAAAAAGCACTATATTAGTTTTGAAAATGTTGATCAATGAGTCATTACCCCATTGGATCAAGCACATGGACCCTCATACATAGAACCTATTAGTGCCAATGAAGATATTAATCACATATACAACATCACAACCAGATATGGTGAGCATCATGATCCTACTCCTAATGGAATTCTATGATGTATAGATACACATTTCCTTTCTAATAATATAATTAATGCTTATAATTGTTAGGCCCATGGTGACTATTACCTCATGGAAGAGTGTGCAGTGCCATTAGTAGTTGTGAGAGCATTATGTGCCCATACCATAAATATCAAAAATTTATTTGCTTTATTTCTAGATAAGCCATGTAAGGACCAATTATGGATACACCAATAGAGAGGCTTGATGAAGATCCTTGATTTCACGAGAAAATAAAATTTTGTGACTTTATCCAGTAACTCAAAGACTTTTATAAATCTGATGTTGAGCATATGCATTCACTAGTTCACCTTTTTGATGGCATGATCATAAGGTGGTGGTGAACCCATAACAAACAACTTATTCATTAGGATCAAGTATGTTCTAATTTACATCACTGATTTCATCATGATAACTATGTCTAGGGTGTAATCAACTATAGTAGAGTCTGAGCACCAAAATCCCACATAGAAGTTTGTGAAACCATGTGAAGGGTTGAAGAATCCTTCTTACTAGAGTACTCATGGTTACATGATTTTTATGATACCTTACATACTTGGGATAGAGCATGGTATGTTACTAAAGAACAACATTTAGGTACCCATTATTGGCATCTATTTAAAAATAACATGATCTCAGCATTGTCTTATTCATCTCCAAGGATGGATTTATGCCTCATTCTCCAAGTTATGCATGAAGTAGTTTTTGGTGACCCTTTTCCCTCCAAAGATTAGCTATGACATATACACGGTGTACTAGAAAAAGACTTGGTTATATTTAATGATCCATTTGAGTAGTCCATCTTCATGCCAGAACCTATCCTTAATCAGGCACATCATGAAGAGATTTGTAAAGGAATAAAAAACTAGTATTTTATGTTGATGAAGGTGAAGGGTCTGACCCACCTAACCCATTGACAAATCATTTCGATGTTCCTAAAGACTATGGAAATCAAACTATTTATGATACTAGTCCTGATGTAGACCATCCATACTTAGAACCTCTTCAAAATATCCAACACAATATCAATATGGAGGAAGAACCAAAGATAGCTACTATGGCTAACTATTGATTTGATATAGATATTACAAAAATATTTGAGTTGTTAAAAGAATACCAAGATTTTTTTCCCAATATTTATAGTTAAATTGAATGTGTTCATCTATCCTTAGGCAAAATGTGTATCAAATTGGTTGAAGGTGATCGACTAATCAAGAAATGGACATATAGGATGAATTCAAATTTACATGCACAGGTGAAAGAAGAAATTGATAGTATGTTGTGAACTAGAGTGATAACCCTAATTGATGAGTCTGAGTGGGTTAGCCCCATGGTCATAAGTGTAAATCAGTATCGACACATTAAAATTTACATTGATTGCTAAATACTTAATGCATCTTATGTTATTTATCCTTTTCCAATGCCACTCACATAAGGAATCATTGAAGGTGTTATCGGGTGTGAAATTTACACTTCTATAGATGGATTATTTTGGTACCATTAGGTCAATATATCCAAGGAGGATAAACATAAGACTACATTTGATACTGAATAGGGATTTTTTGCATATACCATTATGCCATTTAGGTTGAAAATGTACCTATTATATTCTCTCATATAGCCATTGAGGCATTTAAAGACTTCATCCATAAATTCCTTTAGATTTATTTATATGACTAGATAGTTTATGGCCTAGTGAAGGACCATTTTTTTAATCTAAGGCTTATGCTTGAGCATTGTCAAATGCTTCAAATTTCACTTAATCTAAAGAAATGTCTTTTTGTTACACCATTCAATGTTCTTATAGGACTATTATCTATAAAGATGGATTTATGGTATACCCTACTAAGGTAGCTATCATTATTTATCTACTAGTGCCAACATCATAACATGTGGTTAGTGCCTTTCTAGGACATATAGGGTAGCATCAGAAATGCATCTGAGGTTATGTAAAAATTGTTGCACCCTTAGAGGAACTTTTGAAACACAATGAACACTTTATTTGGACCTTCTCTTACTAATAGGCTATTATTATACCTTTTGTTTAACCAATTAATGGATTGGTGTCATTTTTTACTAAAGCCAGTGCCCAAGGTTGTATGTAATGAGACTATTGGATATTAGAGTTTACAGTTCACTATTTAGGGGTTTACTTCTACCGTGGTATCTAAATCTTAAGGGCAACAAATAAGACTCTAATTATTGTTTTCAAAAAAGTAAATCTAAAAGTTTTTCTAACTGAATATCTCTTATAATATTCACACCTTCAACATCTATAACTTAAACATCTTACATAAGACATTATGGTGTCCTCACTCAACTTTCCTGATTGGGTAGGATAGTGTGATATTTCACAATGTGAGGATACTGTCCCCTGTCACTTGAATTGTTCTTGACAAATTTTGAATATGGAGATGAGTTAACAGACTTTAATTCATATAAATTTCAAAGACACACTCTTGAATAAAGAAAACTCACTTGAATTGAGTTGAAACAACCTTTGCATGTAATGGAAACACACTTGCATTAAATGAAATTCATAGTTATATTTTGAAAATGAAATCACACTTGCGTTGAAAAGGGAAACACACTTGAATAGAAAAGGAAGTTACTATTGCATTTAAAATGAAATTACACTTTGTAGTAAATGAATTATACCCAAATTAAATAAATACTTCTAAACTATAGCTAAAATACCAATTTGTCTTGATCTTTGGAGAGAAGTGGTCCCTTACTCCTTCCTCAGAATAGGAAAAACTTTACTCCATAATGAAAAGGAATGTTAAAATTTATTTCATTATCAAATGAACATATACAGATATGCAAAACTATACGAGAATGTTTCTTTTGATTAACTAACTTTATAACACCAACTCCTATCTAGAATAAGAAGGATACATGTATTTAAAGCACATCTCAACATATATTCATAGAATACAAAATATGGCAATCTAAAAAGCCAAATCTGCTTATTCAAAATATATAAGTTCTAGGAATCAAATCCCATACTTATAAGAAGGTGTTGGAACTGACTCAATTAACAATAAACATTAAATAACTAACATATATCTGAAAAAATTATATCCAATTTTACAAAATAAAAGAACAAATATATCCAGACCATTTTAGACCATTAATATGGATAAAAATATGTAAAATAAGATATCTAAATATGAAAAGTATATTTATATATAATAGATATCTTTATAATCACTATCTTGATTAGTAAGATCTAGTTGTACATCTTTAGAGCATGCTTGGGCATCTTCAAAGCATTTTGTACAAGTCTTTGGAGTACCTTCAGAGCATCTTTAGAATGTCTTTAGAGCACCTTTGGAGCATCTTTTGAGTGTCTTCTGAGCTGTAGATCTTTGGAGCTTGATGTATTTTTTTCAAATCCTCGAAACTATTACCAAAAAGGGTTTCTAAAACTATATGATATATTCTCAAAATGATCCCACCATAGGGATGCATTTTTATACACAAAAATGTACTCATTTCATCCAAGTTAGACATAATAACAAGATTAAGAATCAATAATGTATCACATACAAACAAAGGAAAATTGCATTCATTTCCTAGTTAGAGAAGACCTTAACTATTAAATGTAATGTAATATATAACCAAAAGGCAACACTTATGGATAACTTGTATTAGATATAATTAGATATATGGAATGTTAATCATTTCTCTCCCACACTTTACCTTTTTCAAGTCCTCTTGCAAACCTAGTGAAAGAACTAGTCTTCAATCCAAAAGTCCAAATTCTAACCACTTGTTGAGATCATAAATCTAAAAAATGGTGCCTCCAATCATGATGACCTTTGGGCAGGAATTAATAATCTCTTACTATTATGTACAGCCATGCCTAAAATTCAAATTCTACCTAATTATGCCAACTTTGCTAGGATGACATAGGACAAAGAAGAATAGGAAGTCTAAATCTCTTTCCAATCCATATGTCTAATCTTCCTTTATCTAAGATTTGAGTGATAATCTATGTAACTGTCCAAAATCTTTGAAGACTCCACCTAATAGTGGTGGGACTCATGACTTCCCTATGTTTTAAAGCAATGGGTAAAGTCTCCTACCTAACAATGATGTTATTGATGGAATTGGTGGAATGTTGGCTCATAAAAGCTCTAAACCCTGCTACATTGGCTCCCAATAATTCATGGTATTTATTTTTCATGTATATGTGGTACATGGGCTAGAAAGCAGCAAGAATCTTCTAGGCCTCTATAAATTGAGGTCTCATACATAGACCTATGGTGTTTTTCAATTCAGAAAATTTATTATGGGCTTGTTTTCAAGTTGTCTGATTTCACATGGTAGAGAGAAAAATAAGTAATTATGTTTTACCTACAAATAAGTTCACTAGAAAACCATACTGATAACCCACTATCATGTTAAAAATATAGAATTAATAAACTTCATCTTGTCTTTTTTTGGTATTTTTGAGAAAGACATCCATAAATGTGTGTTCATCCTTAATAATATGAGGAAATCCAAGAGAAATCAATTGTATCTACCACTTGTATAATTATTCATGAAGAAAAAGAACATGGGTAGAGGAAGGTTACCTACATGATTAAATTTTTTTAGAAATTATACAAATATTCTGAATGGAGGTCTAAGATTTTTGTAGCTACTGCTGAGACTCTACTTTAATCTTAGCATTTTCTTCTTCCAACCTATAAATTTTGTGTTAGGATTTGTTTTAAACTAAAATTATTTCATGAAGTGGAAGGGGGAAGGAAGGAATAGCCCTTGTAGGTCCTTTAGTCTAGACTGCTATTTCCCTCATCTCTCTCTAGATAGTTTGTAAAGAGGCTTTTAACTTAGCATCCTAAGTGGTTAGCAATTGTATACGAGTTGTTTATTGTGCAAGTAATGCATTTTTACCAAAAATATATTGATGTATATTATTAATCTGATTATCTTTACTAGCAATATAATTTTGTAAATTAACAATTTGGGTACCCTTATTGACAATGGAATTCTATAAAGTACTTAATTCCTAAGTTTGGGAAAACATCTGATTGTGTATTATAGTCTACTCAACTTTCATTGCTATAAAAAATTCTTCCTGTGCCCTAATTTTAGAAATATATTCTTCACATCTTATTTACAAATTGGAAATGATTTGGTTCTTAACTTGCAGTGTTAAACAAAGAAAATACAATTCTATCTATTGTTGTTTAATGATCTCATCATGTTGGGATGGAGCCATGGCATGTTGAAACTCCTATTATTCATGAATAGGCTGGGGGCAAGATGGAACTTATTATATAAATGGAGCTTTACCCTTATCAACTATAGGGGTAAAGGTGTTTCTACTTATTGAGCCATAATTTCTTCTTCAAGGGTTTCTTCTTTAACTAGAATTTCTTGTGCATGAATTTCTTATTCAATTACTTGTTCAACATCTATAACTTTTATGAGAGAGATTAAGCTTCCCAAAAAAATTCCTGCCTATACATCTCCTTCTTCTTCCTATTAAAAAATGAGATAATAAATTCATCAGAGTTTGACTGGAGGATTAAGGTTTTCTAATGAAACCCCCATTCATCTTTTAGATCTTCAAAGAAACATTTTCAGAGGTGAGGGTGCCAAAGATGGGCCTTATTCAATTTTTGTTATTTTGGGTGAAGGAGAAATAGGATGTGTTGGTTTATTGACATAAATCTAGGAGGATTTATAGATAAAAGAGTACCAAGCCTTTTCACCCTTAGATTTTTGTAGAAAATGATGCTGACATATGAGGTTAACCAAACCATGGTGTCTGATGGACCCTATTCCTCTTTTTAATTTATAAGAAACATTAATTATTACATGGTGAAGAAAAGATGGAAGATTTACTTGGTACTCTACTCTAGTGGCTCCTTTCCTCAAGTGAATAAGAAGTCGCATGACATATCCCTTGACCATATTACATTGACCATCATAATTAAGATACTTCATAACCTAAAATGTAACATTATGTCATGGTTATGGAATGTTATCTCTCATAATTCCTCTAGCCACACCTTGTGGAGATTTCGCCAATCTAGGATGGAGCTCATTTCCTTCAATGAACATTTAAATTAAGTTGACAAAACTTAATTTATCTATGATAATTACACCCTCCTCAAGAATTTTAGAGAGTGCACTGATCACAAAGGGATCCACTAGAATGTGCTCACCTCTAACAACAGAATGGTACTCATCAAAATTTTCAAAGAATTCTTGCATAATATTTTCCTAAAAACCTTGATACATTTTTAGGAAATTCAACCATCCTACTAACTCAAAAATATATCTAACTGATTCATTCTATAACAATGCATCTAATGATTCTAGCTCACTTTTCTTCTTCCTACCTCCCATATTTGGAGTTGTCACTATTTTCTTAGAAACTTAATTACGCTATGAAAAATAGAGCTCACAATTGCATAGAGTATAGAGGATGAAATAAATTAGGGATATGATGCAATAATGTATAATAATAATAAAAAATATCAAATAAAGATATATCATGAAATTATGACAAATAAATATGGAGAATACTTAATAGCATGCAAGATTTAATGGGAAAGCACTGTTTTGGTCATCATCAATGATGTGGTATAGGGGTCATTATCACTTGAAACAATATCTGCAATGATTTTTGTATCACATCATATCTTTTTGAAAAGGGTCTTTTAAAATAATTTCACATAAAATATTTGAATGTGACACATCACCAGAACTTATCCCTTTAAAAAAGTGTTAACTACCTAAAACTCACACATGCATAACATGAAATAGAAAATGCCTAACCTTTTTAGAAATAAATACAACTATAATTTTGTTGTAAAGATACATGCCTATCTTCTAGAGCTGTCATGTGTCCTACAAGGATAAACAATTTTAAGATAGATTAGTTGACAATAATTCATATTTTATTGTAAAATTTTTATTTTAAAAAGTGTCTGTTATTGGTTTTCACTTTTCAGTAGTTTTTTATTTATTTTTTATTTTTTTTAATTTTGAAGAAATGAAAACCACCATTTACTAGTTTTTAGCACTTCTCCTTTATTGGATGTTTGAAAAAAGATCATTTGTCCTTAGTGGAAGAACTAGGTTCTTCCATAAGGTCAATCTAGTCTTGATTTTACTCAATAAACTCTTCTTTACTGAGAGGTCTTATGTACGCCTTAATCCTATGATCATTGACTAAGAGTGTCATTTGGTCGCCATCAATTAGTTAAATCTAGATAGAGCCATTGTTGTGAATGGTTTTGATTAGCTATGGTCCCAACCATCTTATCCTAATATTACCCTTGAAATTATAGAATTTAGAATCAAATATAAGTGCCTAATCTCTTTCTTATAACTATCTTTCTCTAATGTGAGTATCATGCCACTACTTTTTCTATATCTAGATCATTTTGGTTGAGTGAGTACATCTATTCTCATTTCATCCATCTTATTTAGTTGCATTCTTCTTTCTTTCTATGCTTCATCAAGATCAATTCCCATATCATATATTATCTTCAATGTCTATAATTCAAATTCTATTGGTAACAAAGGTTTCTTTCCATACACAATTTTATATAGATAAAATCTTATAGTTGTCTTCCATGTTGTATTGTATGCCCAAAATAGTTTAGATACTTTGTCTACCTAATATTTTCTATTGTTGTTCACTTTTTTGATTAGAATGTTTTCCAACTCTTGGTTGGTGACCTCCACTTGCCCATTAGCTTGGGGATGATATGGTGAAGATTTCCTATGATTGATTTGATATAGTTTTGTGAAATCTTTGATCATGTTGGACATGAATTGGGGCCATTTACATGATACAATAGATTTAGGAGCTCCAAATCCTAACATGACCTTATGGTATAGTAAATCAACAACCATTTATTTCCTAGCAAAGGTGAGTGCCTACACTTCAACCCACTTAGTAACATAATTAGTACTTACTAATAAATATTATTTTCCATGAGATGATGGGTTGATTGGTCAAACAAAATATAAACCCCATTTTTCAAAAGGTTCTAAACCTATTTGAGGATGGAGATGCATTCTAGAGGACAAAGTAGGCTTACCTATCCTTTGGCAAGGATCATATTACGACACAAACCTTTTGATAGTCTTGTAAAGAGATGACCAATAGTAACCTACACCAAGAATATTATGAATGGTCCTTTTTAATAAATAATGTCTTCTGAGTTCACTATGACATTCTATTATGATGTCATACACTTCATCTTCTTTGACACACCTGTGAATTACATGATCAGGTCCAATTTAAAACAACATGCATTTAAACCATTTGAAATGAAAACTAGCTCTAACCAAACATTTTTTTCTTTAGAAGTAAAGGAATGAGGGAACTTACATGTTGTCAAGTAATTTTCCATGTCTACAAACTATAGGGAGTATGTCGATATATAATACATTTGTTCATCAAGAAAATAATCTTCCACATATTCATCTTCACCTGTAGTGATCAATCTAGACAAAAAATAAACAACAACATTATACTTCCCTAGTTTGTCTATAATATTAATTTCAAATTCTTTCAATAGTAATAACCATCTAATTATTCTCCCACCTACTACTGGTTTATTCATGAATTAATAAAATAGATGAATAATTTGTATAGATAAATACCTCATAACTAGTAATATAATGCCTAAACTTGTTTATAGCATAGACAACAACAAGAATTTTTTTTTTCTATAGTGGTGTAGTTCTTCTCTATGGGAGTAATATTATTGATGATATAATAAATGTCATACATATTTCCATCCTCATCTCTTTGTCCTAGGACTACTCCTAATATATTATTATAAGCATCAGTATAGATGTGAAAAAGCTTTTCCCAATTAGGTCCTTTCAATACTAGAGCAGTCATGAGTTTATTATTTAATGTTTCAAAAGCTTCTTGACACTTATCATTCCATAAAAATTCACTATCCTTTTTTATCAAAGAAAACATATGTGCAGCTATCTTGTTGAAGTCTTCAATAAATCTTTTGTAATATCTTGTATGACTGAGAAAAATTTTAACATCTATTTGTGTTTGTGTAATGGAAAGATTAGAAATCACCTCAATTTTTTTGGGATCTAATTTTATTCCTTTAGAAGAGATATGATGTCTTAAGACTATCCCTTTATCATCCATGATGATGCACTTCTCTTGACTCAAAGATACTTCATGTTATTCACATTTGGTAAGTACTTTATCCAAATTATTAAAAGTTTCATTATATGTAGTACCATAGATATTGAAATCATCAATGTACACTTCCACACAATCATTTGTAAGATCAAAAAAGATGGCTAATACTGCTCTCTGAAAGGTAGCAGGTGTATTTCATAATCCAAATAGAAGGACTATATAAGCATCTATTTCTGAGGGGTAGGTAAATGTAGTTTTATCTTAATTTTCCAGGGCTATTTTGATTTGGTTATATCCACTAAATCCATCTAATAAATAAAAATATTGTTTTACTACCAAATTATCCAAAACTTGATCAATAAAAGGAAAGAGAAAGTTGTATCTCATAGTGGATTTATTTAGTTCTCTGTAGTCTACACAAAATCTCCATTTTCCATTATTTTTAAGCACAATGAATAGAGGTGAAACCCATTTAATATCAGATATGGGATAAATAAAACCAACTTCCAATAGATTTTCTATCTCCTTAACAATTTTTTTCAAAGATGGTTTAATTATTTGTTGTGGTTATCTGACTAGTCTAACATCTTCAATATAGATGTGACATGTACAAACACTAGGATTTATTCCTTTCATATAAATGTAAGACCAAGAAAAATATTTTTTTTTTTATACTAATACATCAAACACTTTTCTTTCAAGTTGGTCGGTTAACTAGCTATTGATATTCAACATTTTAAAAGGGTTGGATTGCAATATGTTTAGTGCCTGAAAAAATGGAATTTAACTTTTTGTATTCACTCATCAAGGTAGTCAATAAACATGTGTGAGTAAGTAACTTGTGAAGTGTAATTACATCCTTGTAAAAAATTTCACTTGTGGAAAACATATTGGTTAATGGACATCATGTATAAATAAATTCTACCCATTTTGATCCCAGTCGACTATAGCTTGTTGAATGTCTTGTGGACTAGATAACATGTTTAGTGAACTTATGGCATTGATTTGATTCTCAATAATAGAGGAAGATTCTTCCCATTCATGATTTTTCATCTTATAAGTATAGATATCTATCTTTGAAGCTAAGATACTAATCTTTGGATCCAAGCTACTAGTCTTTAGAGCTAAGATTTCAAACTTCAAAGTAAAACTATCAAACTTTGGAACTAGGATTTCTTTGTCTAAATCTTCTATTATTTGTTCCTTAAACTCTTGGACATGTTCTTTACTAGTAACCATGACCAAGGAAGACACACTACTCTAGTTTTATTTAGGATTATCCACCCATATTATTTAGAAAGACCCATTGAAGGTCTATCAATTAGATAGAGACATATTTGTTTAGCATGAATTCCATTAGAAATGGTCATGTTTTCAAATATAAAATCAATTAATGTTGTAAGTATAGCTAACCAAGGTCTACCAATAATAATTTTATATCTTACCCTCTTTATTTTAGGTTAAAATATCATGAAATCCATAGGATATTCCCAAGATTTTATGATTAGTACATTTTCTATGGTTCCTTTAGGGGTAGCAGTGGATTATTTTACCATTAACAAGATTGGAGTGGTAGGCTAAAGCCCTATGAGAGATAAATATTTTACTATGTTGATAGTCATTATATTGATGGCAGTATATATATATACAAGCACATTTGGAATATACTTGTTCTCAATTATTATAGTCATCATAAGACTGCCAAGATCTCCATATTTAGGAACAAGTATGTTTCCTACTAGTAAATCAATAATTTTTCTTATTACCTAAATTATTTTAAGATATTTCTTATTTCTTCCTAGTGCTTTGATGCAAAATACTATAATGATTTGATTCAAATTAGGAATATCTTTAATGGCTCTTAATAGTGGAATTTTTATCTTCATCTCTTTTAATACATACATCAATTCAAAATCTTTCCTAGGTTTCTCTTCCTTAAATCTCTTAGGAAATAGAATTTCAAGGAGATCTTGAATTATGGTTGGTGTGGTTATGGATTCTACCTTTTCTTCATTTGGTTCTTGGACTATAGGTGGTTCAAGAGTGTTTTTATCATTGGGAATTTCAGTTATGGTAATGGGTTAATCTCATATTACCTTCTCTAATCTGAGTTGAACATTATTACACTCAGTTAAATTACTTGCAATATTACTTTCTTGATTAGCTCCATAAACAAGCATATTTTGTATATTCTTAGGATTTACCACTAGTTGGTCAAGTAACTATGGTTAGTTAGCCTGATGCTCAATTGGTGGTGGCTAAGGTTGTGAAGTCATCAAGGCTTGTTATGGAGGAAACCTTCTTTATGGCTGATATTATTGATTTGTCCATTGATGTAGTGACTATTTTACAAAATATGGTTATTGGTTTTGCTTTTGTGCCTAGGGTTATGAACTTTGAGGCATTCCCTACATTTGTGGAATCCATTCTTGAGTACCCCATGGTTGTGTTTTTGGTGGTCCCCACATTGGTGGTGTGACTTATCCACCCTATGGTGTCATCCATGGATTGGGAGGAAATCTTAGAGCAGATTGATTTTGAGGCTGGGAGTATTGGTTTCCTTATATTTGGATAAAGTTCACTTCCTCAACTATATGTGTTGCTTGTTTGACTTGGTTTCTCATGATAAGAATATGTTTATAATTCTTGGCATCATGTTCTAAGTCACAAATACTACATATACCTATTTTGTCTAAAGGATAATATTTTACCTCATGTTTGAGTCTGCATCTAAGATAATATATTGATAATTATTCAGTGTTGGTAGCATTGGCATTTGATTTGAGGCAATCTAATGTGGATGCCAATTGTACTAGAATGTCTATCTTAAAACTATTAAATTCTTCCATTAATTAGCCAACTTCAGGTTATTCTACTAACCTTAATTTCCTTATGATAGGTCTTGTCCTAGAGTAGTTAGTACACAATGCTGAAATTTGATGAAAGGTTAACTTGTCAATGTCACCCTTTCCCATTAGATTCAAAGCATCACATGCATTATCATCCAACCCTTTAAGAAATACTATCTTGATGACCTCCTTATTGATTTCATAACCACTCCATTTATTGGTAAATATAAACCTATCAAGGTAATATTCTAAGGTTTCCTCTTCATTTTGTTTGATCTTGAAAAAGTCTTCATTCCATTCTCTAACTCTACAATAAGCTTGATATTTATCTAGAAATGTAGTTTCCATTTAATCCCAAATGGTGGTAGAATTAACATCAAGGCCCATGAACCATCTCATGGCTACATTCTTAAGTGTGGATGGGAATAACTTCAACTTTTGATTATCTATGACATAGTCATATGTTTGGCAGAGAACTTAAAATTAAAAAAGGAACTGATCTGGATCCTCTAAGGATTTACCTCTAAAAATATAAGAGGATGATCCTGCAACAAATTAATGACAATGCATGAAATAACAAATTTATATAATTAAAAAAATCACTAAAATTATTATATTGATCGTAGGCCACTTTGAGGGGGCAACCTCATTTGAGAAAGCTCAATACAATAAATTCATGGATGCCTCTATTGGCCTTAACACTTATATACTAAGTTTAATCTAAGTAACTACTACTTCCCATAAATGTGAGATAAAACAAAATGTTCATGGGATAACTTATAAATCATATGCATCCATAGCAACTAATATACTAACAAAGTAAAGAGAAGGGATCACACAGGTTCCTAACATCCCCTCCCTCTTCAAAAAATCTTTATCCTCAAAGCTTCAGATGTGGGAATTAGAGCTGAATCTGAAAGAGTGGTTCTCATCTTGCATACTCTAGTTGCATTATGTGCCACTAAATTAATACCTCTATGATGGAGCAGGAGTGAAGTTAGCATGTGTGCCTATCCAAGATTGCCTCTGGTTCAATAAGAATGGATCCTTCATTATCAAGTTTTTGTAAAATAGTCTGTACTCTGATGTTTATGCCAAGAACTTTCTTCAAACAAGAGACATGAAATACTAAATGAACTTAGGAATAATGTGGGATCTCTAACTTATAATAAATTAACCCAATCTTATGGAGAACTTTATATGGCCCATATAACTTAAGATCTAGCTTATGACAACCTTTGAGTTTTACGGAGGATTGCTTGTATGGTTGTAGGTGAATAAAAACCATATCACTTACTTGAAAGGTACACTTAGAATGGTACTAATCAAATTTTTGTTTTATTATATTTTATGCCATATGAACATTGTCTCATAGGGTGTTGAAGATTGGATCCTAAGTTCAGAGAAGCATGTTGACTGCTTGAACTAGTGAACTATTAAGGGTGTATGAAAGGAACACTATGGTGCTTAACCATAGACTAATTCATAAGGGGTCATTTTAGTTGAAGTGTGGTAGGAGGTATTTTACCACCATTAAGTGAGAGGAAGCCACTTTTCCCACTGGTGCTATTGTTTTGAAGTGAATTAATGAAGGAAATTTTCTAGGCATTTGTTGATAATTTTAGTTTGGCCATTAGTTTTTGGATGATACCCAAAATTCATCTTCAATTGGGTGTCAGTGCATCAAAATAGTTCTATCCAAAAATGACTGGTGAAGGTTCCATCATGATCTGAGACAATGGAAGAAGTAATTTCATGAAGATGGAAAATCTAGTCAAATAAAATTTATTCAACTATGGATGTGGTATAGGGATGGTTGAGGGCACAAAAATGACTATATTTGGAGAGGTGGTCAACCAAAACCAATATCACTATTTTAACTCCATACTTAGGGAGTCCTTCCATGAAATCCATATATATATATATATATATATATATATATATATATATATGTCTAAATCTTGGTAGGGATGGGCAAGGGTTTAAGCAACCTAGGAATGAGAGTGGTTTCACCCTTATTGCATTGGCAAGTATCACATTCATCCACCATCTATTGAATTACATTTTTCATTCCCTTCCAAAACAAGTTGTAGTATTATCGCTCATAATTTTTGAGATACCCTAAGTGCTCTAAAGATAGATAAATATGGAGTTTATAGAATACAACTTGTTAAAGGTATGTGCTCTAGGGAAGTACCAGATGACCCTTGTATCATAAAGAAACACCATCCCAAGAATAATGTGGTATTACAAAGAGGATAGTGGCCAAATATTGAATTATTTGAGCTAATGAGGAGTAATTGACATACCCTTATTATACAACTCCAACTAATCTAGAATAGGCATGAAAATATATGAAAAGGAAGTTTGGTCTACAAATGTGTGAGACAGAGCATCAGTCACAATATTGTCCTTACCCTTCTTGTAATTTATCTCATAATCATAACCCATGAGTTTTCTAACCCATTTCTATTATGATGGGGTAGAGACCCATTGTTCCAAGAAATATTTTAGACTCTGATGATTAGTTTTGATGCAAAAATGATTCCCCAATAGGTATGGTCACCACTTTTGTACTAAAAGTAACATGGCCATCATTTTCTTCTCATAAGTAGAGTGTACTAAATTATTGCCAAAAAGGGCTTTGCTAGTGAGTATAATGGAGCATCCTTCTTGGAGGAGAACAATACCAAGTCTATTACTGCAAGCATCACTCTTGATAGTGAAGGTCTTGGGAAAATCTAGCATAGCTAGAATAGGAATAGTACACATAACTTGTTTTAATTCTTTAAATGCATACTTAGTAGCTTGTGTCCATGTAAAAGCATCATTTTCAACATAGTTGTCAGTGGAGCTATAATCTTCCCATAATCCTTGACAAACTTATGATAGTATTCAGTCATTTCCAAAAAACCATAGTGGCTTTTGGGTGTCTGAGGATGAGGCTAATTTGTCATGGTAGCTTTTTTTTGGGATCCACCCAAACCCCTTGGGCTAAAACAATATGCCTAAAATACTCCACTTTGTTTTGGCCAAAAGCACATTTGGACTATTTTGCATAGAGATGATGATTAGAGAGAAGTTGTAGTATGAGCTCCATATGTTGGAGATGCTTATACCATGTTTTACTATAGATGAGGATATCATCATAGAAGATCAGAATGAATTTTTGTATGTAGGTCTAGAATATTTTACTCATCAATGCTTGGAATGTTGAAGGAGCAATAGTGAGGCCAAAAGGTATGACCAGAAACTCATAGTGGCCATCATGCATGCGAAATGTTGTCTTAGGGATATCATCCTCATGAAATTGGATTTGGTGATATCCATAGTGAAGATCCAACTTGGATAAAAATGAGTTTCATGAAGCTCATCAATAATAGGAATTGAGAACTTATCCTTGATTATGATGAGATTAAGTACATGAAAGTCAATGCAGAGCCACCATGACCTATCTTTTTTTTGATAAGGAGAACTGGGGAAGAATATGGGCTGGTACTAGGGAAAACAATGCCTTGATTCATTAAGTCTTGAATGAGCATCTTGATCTTGGTATTTTTATAAAATGGGTAGTGATAAGGCTTGATGTTGGAAGGAACACTTTTAGGAACTACTCAATCAAGAAGGGGTCATTTCCCATTTTGTTAGTAAGTCCTTTCAATGGGCCAACTACTTTGGGGTTCCTGTGGTACTCCTCACATTGAGTTTTAGGGTTTTCACCCAAGCACTTCCCACAGTTATGTGATCAGGTTTTTACCCTAATCTAAAATAGATTATTGTGATATAGATAATTACTTGAATTAATTATGTAGTATAACAAAGTTAAGACTTTCTAAAAAAATACTTAATAGATTATGTATCAGAATAGAGTTAAGACTTTTTAAAGGAAAAAAGTTTTGCCCTGGAAAGTGCTCTAATACTAGATGAGAGGATCTTCCTACAATAAATTACTAATAATGTGTGAAATAATAGATTTATATAATTAAAAAAAATTATCAAAATGATTATATTGATCGTAGTCCACTTTGAGGGGGAAACCTCCTTTGATCAAGCTCAATACAATAAATTTGTGGATGCCTCTATTGGCCTCAACACTTACATATATACTAAGTCAAATCTAAGTAACTAATACTTCCCATGAATGTGGGATAAAACAAAATGCTCACAAGATAACTTAAAAAGAATATGCATCCACAACAACTAATATACTAACAAAGTAAAGAGAAGCGGTCATACAGGTTCCTAACAAAATAGGTAAAATAGATGGTGAGATATTTTTCATGGAAGTTGTGTCATCAAGACCTAATTTGATTGGATAGGAAAAAATTTTATCTTATTGAGGCTATTAATTAGGGTTTTTTGCATGTACATGTTCATCTCCCATATTTTCTTCCCAACTTTGATTATCAATCCAATCTAAATTTTATTCTTGGGTACTCAAATTATGGTCTATCTCAGGAGGAGAATCTTCATTAGTGATCAAATATTATTCTTATAGATCTTGTGGACCAAATCCAACTATTCTAGAAAGAGGATTTTTGGGATCAATTATCCCTATAGGAGAAGATGTCTTGAATAAGATTCTTCTTGTAGAAGCTATTTGTGAGGATGAACCTTGTTTAGGAGAGGAATTAAAAAAAGTTTATATATGGATATCAATTTCCTTTCTTTCACTTCTGAATATTTCTAGTAAGGATTGAATCCTCTCTTATTCTTAATTTATTGGGGATCCCTTAGAGATAAATTATCCTTGAGAATCTCTTGGGCAGTTCATAAATCTAAGGAGTCCTGGATTGTTTTTATGTTTTTGAATTTTCCCTGTGTAACTCTAATGTAGGATATCACTAACATTTATTGATGAGTCCTTGATAACACTACCAAAATGATAAGCTATTATTATACCTATCATTTAACCAATAAATGGATTGGTATCATTTTCTGCCAAGGCTAGTGTCCAAGGATATATGCAATAAGACCATTGGATATTGGAGTTTATAGTTCATTGTTTGAGGGTTTAATTCTACTCTGATATTTGAATCCTAAGGAAAACAAATAAGACTTTAATTCTAGTTCATAGAAAATTAAATATTAAAGTTTGCTAACTAAAAATCTCCTATAGAATTTATACCATCAACATCCAGAACTTAAACATCTGGCATAAGGCATTATGATGTCTTCACTTGACTTGACTAGCTGGGTAGGATAGTGTGATATTTCAAAATGTGAGGATATTTTCTACTATCACTTAAACTGCTCCTGACAAATTATAAATATGAAGATGATTTAAAAGACTTTAATTTATATAAATTTGAAAGACACGCTCTTTCATAAATAAAAATCACTTGAATTGAATTGAAACAAACTTTGCATGTAATGGAAACACACTTGCATTAAAAGAAATTCACACTTACATTTTGAAAAGGAAATCACACTTGCATTGAAAAAGAAATCACACTTGCATTGAAAAGGAAATTACTCTTGTATTTAAAAAGAAATTACACTTTGTAATAAATGAATTATACCTGAATTAAAGAAGTACTTATAAATTATAACTAAAAATATTAATTTGCCTTGATCTTCAGAGAGAAGTGGACCCTTGCTCCTTACTCAAAATAAGAACAACTTTACTCAGTAATGAAAAAAATGTTGAAATTTATTTCATTATCAAAGGAACATATACAAATATGTGAAACTACACTAGAATGTTTCTTCTAATTAACTCAATGACTAAAAACTTTCTAACTCCAACTCCTATCTAGAATGTGAAGGACACATGGATTTAAAGCACATCTCAACATCTATTCATAGAATGCAAAATTTTATGATCTAAATGGCCAAATCTACTTATTCAAAATATAGATGTAAGAATCAAATCCCATGCTTATAGAAAGGTGTTGGAATTGATTCCACTAACAATAGATGGAAAATAACTAACATAGATTCGAAGAGATTATATCCAGTTTTTAAAAATAGAAACACAAATATATTCATATCATTTTAGACCATTACTATGAATAGTAATGTCTAAAATAAGATATCTAAATATGGAAAGTCTATTTATATATAATATATATTTTTAGAATCATTATCTTGATTAGTAGGATCCAGTTGGATATCTTTAAAGAATGTTTGGGCATCTTCAGAGTATTTTGTATATATCTTTGGAGTGCCTTCAAAACATCTTTGAAGTGTCTCTAGAGTGCCTTTAGATCATCTTCAGAGCATATTTGGAGTATGTTCAGATCTACATATCTTTAGAGATAGATGTATTCATTACTGAATCCTTAAAACTATTTTCAAAAACTGTTTCCAAAACTATTTGATATCTTCTCAAAATGACCCCACCATAGGGATGTATTTTTTGACACAAATGTGCTCATTTCATCCAAGTTAGACACAATAACAAGTTAAATAATTAGCAATGCATCATATACAAACAAAGTACAATTGCATTCATTTCCTACTTAGATAAGACCTTAACTATTAAATGTAATGTATTATATAACCAAAAGGTAACACTTATGGACAATTTATATTAGATATAATGAGCTATATGGAATGCTCATCACTTTCCAAGAATCCTTTGAGGCTTTAAAAGACAAACTCATCACTACATTGATTCTCCAATTTCCTAATTAGACAAAATCATTCCATCTCCATGTTGACTCTTCTGGAACATCCATTGGTGCGATTCTTACACAACCTAATGAAGGTCACCTTGATCACCCCATCTATTTTATGAGTAAGAATCTTACCTTGGCTGAGAGAAATTACACCACAGCAGAGCATGAAGCACTTTTCATGGTTTATGTTTTATAAAAGTTTTGACAGTACATGTTGGCAACTCTTTTTATGTTCTATATAAACCATGAATCTATTGTTAGATTGCATTGTTCCAAAATTCTAATTCTCTATCATGGCCAAACTAAGAAAAACTAATTATGGTCTTGACCGTCTCTCTAGAATTGATACTGGTGAAAAAACATGCACCATTGAGGATGATGTACTTGATGTATAATTGTTCCATGTTTCACATGTTACTAAGGAGTTAAAAGAAATATAATCTTTCTTAACTATTGGTGCAGTGCTAGATTCTTTGAGCCCATGGGCTAAGAAGCAACTAACCATCCATGTTACACCATTCCATCTCATTGAAGGGGACCTCTAAAATCTTGGATGAGATGAAATATTTTAATGTTGTGTCATGAAACATGAGCATCCTGAAGTACTTCATGAACTTCATGAATGAAATGCTTAAAAACATTATGTTGGTAAAGCTACTACACATAAAGTACTATTAGATAGACTATGGTGGCCTACACTTTTTCAATATGCCAAGTTATATGTTAAGTAATGTGTTATTTGTTAGCACATAGTGAAACCAAATCACTGGGATGCCATGTCATTACACCCTATTTTTTCACAAGAACAATTTGAGAAATGGGCCATTTATTTTGTAAGCCCCATCAACCCCACTAGATGACATACAAGTTCTTGTTATATCATTATAACAACTGATTATCTCACATGCTAATCTGAGGCCATGCCAATAAGGTATTGTATTTTCAAAACCACCACATGCTTCATATGGGAACATATCATAACCCATTTTGGTAATCCATAAATTTTTACTAGTGATCACGATACACATTTTCTCAATGAGACTATCCATATATTATTCATTGAGTTCATGATTTCCCATCATAAGACAAACTCATATCATCCCCAAGCCAATGGCACTGATGAGGAATTCAATAAAATTTTGGGAATAAAACTTCAAATATTTGTAATATTGGTCATACCGATTGGGATGATTAAGTGTCTACAATACTTTAGGCCTACTAGACAACTTATAAGTGCCTCAACAAGGGTACACCCTTTAATCTGGTATTCAAAATAGAAGTAATCCTTCCAATTGAATTCTTGATACCATCTCTTCACATTTCATGCATTGGATAATTAGATGATGACTCATCATTGAAATCATGTTTAGATGATTTGTTAAGGTTGGATAAAGCCTATTTCCTTACTTATTGGAGTCAATATGTGGAGAAATGTAGATAAAAGGCATGGCAAGATCACCACGTTAAGCATGAGACATTTATCCTCGGTATAAATATTTTGCTCTATGACTCTAAGTATGTGTGAAACTCTATAAAGCTCCATGTTCATTGAGATGGTCCTTTTATTGTTCATAGCATTTTCCCTACTGGGGTTTATCACTTATACATATTGGATGTCCAATTTATTCCTTGGCACTATAGTGATAATTGATTAAGATTGTATTTCTCTATTTAAAATTGGATCTCATTTTATATTAATAAGGTGTATGCCACTAGTTTAGGATTTCTTGTTTTCAATAAAGTGTTACCTTATTTATGCACCCCTTTTCTTTTATTTTTACATTATTTTTGTAACTTTATAATTCAAATTTCATGGAGGACCATGACGCACATTTAATGTGGGGTAAGGGGTGTTACATGTAATGGGAAATGGTCCATAAGGATACACATGAAATAAAAAAGGGTCTAAACATAGATATTCCCACCAATGGTATGAATATTCAAAATATTTTTTACGACTATCATGCAGTCTAGAAAAAGACTAGGAAAAGACATGCCATTAATATAAATAAAGTGGTTGTGATAAGCATTCCAACATCATGTAATGATGATACCATTAAATGAATTTATGATGAGAAGTGATAGTCAAAGAAAGGAGACCGTTACAATGGATCAATTACTTGAAGTGATGGTCAAATAGAGGGGGTAGTAAATTCAAGTTACCCCCTAGAATTTATAAAAAGGATTTAAGGGCTCATTTTTAAATTTACCATTGCTACATTGAGATTTTATAGAGCTATAAAGTAAATTGAGTTCAAGCAATTCTAGAACAAGTATAGAGCATCAAATTCCTATTAGTTTGGTTATTAATAAGGATCTTGTCTGAGTAAATAAATAGAAATTAGCTAACCTTAAAGTATGTAGAAGAAAACTAGTAGTTATAGGTTGCAGAGGTTAGCATCTACCATTAAAGGGCATCAAATTAGGAAAGTCAAGTCACTTCCACCACAAACATGTATTATTTTGGGAATGTTGGATGACCATGCCTCAACCTTTGGGCTCCATTGAGGGTGATGTGTCCTAAGAATAAGGCCCAAATAATTGATCTATTACCAACCATTTTAGAGGATGAAGAGTTATGTGTTGGTAGTAGTATTGATAAAATAATAAATACTTGAGGAATAGAGGTAGAGTATGGAAGGTAAAGGATCTAAAATGGCATGATAGTTAAAGAATAAGGCACAAATACCTCCATCTCTACCTTTAATGATAGAAGAAATGTAGTACCCAAAAATGGTGCTACACATAGAAAATTAGGTGTTGAAATTACCCACTTGTACCATTTTAAACTATAACCATCACCAACTAGGAAATGAAGTTGAGATATAGAATGAATACCAGGTTAAGTGTCAAAACACCAAGAGTGAATTGGTGTATGACCTAAAAATATTCAATGCCTTGGACTCTACAAGGATTTTTTAATTATTTAACCTTACATATTTTGGAAAACCAATGGAAGCAATAAAATTTAAGATTCACACATCCATGAGGACTATATATATTTTGATAGGCACCACATAAAGATTACACCTAAAAAAACAAGCAAAGTGTCAGGGTTGTAATGTTCTGATGTAGATGTTGAATTTGACTTAGAGGATTTGAAGGATATAGAGAAGACCACCATAGCACTAGATTATCAAAAGCAAGGCCATACCCTAAACATTAAGAATTTGCAAGACCCTACCCTCTGATTGGCATCATGCATCATTATAACCAAGATTAATGACATTGATCGATGGAAATAGGTAGACATGGTTCACCTATTCATTACCCACCAGGTAATCAAGGGGTTAAAATACAAATGGGCAATGTATTTTTTCCAAAAAAAATCATATTAGATGCAAAGAGGACCCAGTGAATACCTGTCCATGGATTCCCATGGGAGGTATTTATTTTATTAATGGTGTTCAATGAAATTAGTGTACTTGATTACAACTCTATAAAGCTAAAATGATTGTACCCACTAGAGTACAAGTCCCCAATAGCTCACTATAAATCATTCACAAGCCCCAATTATATCACTCTAATGTTAAAATAGATATGAAGTTATGGCATGATGGCATGAAAGAAGCCTTTGGAAATGAATGGTACATTCTTAAAGACTTACCCATCCAGGTTGAAAAACAATCCCAATTCATTGTTAAACAAAATTGTGCTTTGGCCCATATCAATATTCCCCCTTTGAACAATTTTTGACTTGTTTGAAGTTGTCCTATACCTTTATAATGTGTTACTTCATCAACTCAGTGAACTACATATATGACACATAGCCCCTCACCCTAAAAACAAACTGAATTGACTTGGAAATTCACACTCTCCAAATGGTGTCTAGTTATCCTAGCAAGAATCTATAAGGGAAAAGCATGAGACTAAGAAAAATGACATAAAATTTAACTAAACCATGGTTGGAGACACTATTCATAATTTATTATATATGCTACAACCCAAGAAGAAAGATTCAAGAGGTGTGGAACATGCAAGAGAGAATTTCCCACTTGTACCACCACTTGATAAAAAGAAGTGAGTTGAAAATGATTCCATCATAAGTTCACATCCAAAACTACCAAAATGGTAGAGGATTACCCAAGCACCACCACCAAGAACCTCTCCACCAAGAGCATCACCACCAATGACTTCACCTAAATAAGATACTCTTGAATCATAACCATAGGGTTAAGCACCATTTCCACCAAACAATCCTATGGAAGAAGAGCTTGTGGGTCACAAGGAAGAGCTGATATCAGTATCATAAAAATGCTCTCCTTGATGCACGAGGAGGAGACCACACTTGATGAGGTGAAATTGAATGTATAAGATCCACTTAGTGAAGAGAGGGATGGTTTTGACATAAAACAAATAAGTAACATAGATATGGGTAGTGATTCATTGGCCTCAGATGTGGATGTTGAGATCCTCAAGTGGGATCCACTCAAAGGGAATTAGTTGGTTGGATCCAAAGTTCAACCACCTTTGGTTAATCCAACTACCAACCTACATTCTCAGTACCAAATAGGCATCCCAGATAGAATTCTATATTTATATTATTATTTTCATGTTGAGACTATGGAGGAAATAATAAATGCACATCAACAACAAATAAATTCTAATTTGGTAGCTCTCTAAGGATAGGTTATAAATTAATTCACTACACTTAAATAGGTCCAAAAGGATGCTACCACATCCCTTAACCAATTAGTTAATAAGGCAAGTGAGTGTCCCAATCAACCAAAGGAGATGAAAAATTTGAAGGTGGAAATCAAGGAAATATCATCCAAGCTACTTGACACCTTGTCACAGTGGGATGCTATTAGAAATTAGATTGAACAAATTGGGCCTAAATTTTTGGTTGAGGCCAAGATTGATACTTAGTCTAGGATGAAATAAGAGTGTAGTGTGGGGTGATGTTGGACCCTAAACTTTGATTAATTATTTTGGATTTTGGCATGGAACCAGCATAGCATGAGAGGATTATGGTGTAGGAAGACCATGGCACAAAACCAACATGATGCAAGACGAACATGGTGTAGGAAAACCATGGCACATAACTAACATAGTGTGAGAAGATCATGACACAAAAATACCATGGTGTGAAACCAACATAGTGCAAGAGGACAATGACATAGAAGATAATAGTGTGAGAAGACCTAGTCAAATACAAAACATAACTAATAGAGAACCCAAGAGCATAGGAATTGGTACAAAAATAAAATACTTGGGGAGCAGGAGGAAAATAGGAAATGGTTGAGGAGCGATTCTCAAGGATAAACTAGACTTTAATCATCACACAAATTTTGCATTGGTCCACACAAAAAAGGGGATTTGGTAATAAGGATCTAGTACCAAATAAGAATATAGGGGTGTAAAAGCCTAAGTCCTTAGGATAAAACAAGAAAATGACTACCATGACTCTTAATCTACTAGAGATAATTGGCCATTCACCTAATTACAATTAATAAACTTACCATGACTACCATGACTCTTAATCTATCAAAGATCACCCCATCTATTTCACAAGTAGGAATCTTACCTCAACTAAGATAAATTACACTAAAATAGAGCATGAAGCACTTTTCATGGTTTATGTTTTGCAAATTTTTTTACAATACCTATTGGTAACTCCTTTTGTGTTTTATACAAACCTTGAAGCTTTGAAATATCTGGTTAATAAACCCATGTTACACAATCATATCTATCACTAGATTATATTGTTCTAAGAATTCCAATTCTCTATCATGGTCAAACCAAGAAAGACTAATTATGGTCTTGACCATCTCTCTAGAATCAATTTTGGTGAACCTTCACACATCATTGAGGATGATCTACCTGATATATATTTATTCCATGTTTCACATGTTCCTAAGGAGTTAGAAGAAATAATAGCTTTCTTAACTACTAGTGTAATGTCTTATTCTTTGAGCCCACATGCTAAGAAGAAAGTAACCATTTGTGTTACACCATTCCATCTCATTTGAGGAGACCTCTACAAGCTTTTATGAGATGAAATATTTCAACACTGTGTCATGAAACATAAGCATCCTGAAGTACTATGTGAAGTTCATGAAGGAATTATTGGCAGACATTATTTTGGTGAAGCTACTGCACATAAAGTACTGTTAGACAGACTATGGTGGCCTACCCTTTTTCAATGTGCCAAGTTATATGTTAAGTAATGTGATATTTACCAATGTGTAGGGAAAATAAATCATTATGATGTCATGCCATTATGCCCTATTTTTTCACAAAAACCATTTGAGAAATGGAAAATTGATTTTGTTAGCCCTATCAAATGATTTACAAGTTCTCACTATATCATTATGGCAACTAATTATCTCACATGTTAATCTGAGGCAATGCCAATAAGGGATTCTATTTCTACAACTACCACATGCTTCATATGGGAACATATCATAACCCATTCTAGTTATCCATTAAGTTTTACTAGTGATCATGATACACATTTTCTCAATGAGACTATCCATGCATTATTCATTGAGTTCATGATTGCCCATCACAAGACAAATCCATATCATTCTCAGGTTAATGGCATTACCAAGGCATTCAAATTTTTTTTGGAATAACACTTAAAAATATTTGTAATATTGGTCATACCAATTGGGATGATTAGGTGTCTATAGTACTTTAGACCTACTGGATAACTTATAAGTGCCTCAAAAAGAGTACACCATTTAATCTAGTGTTTATAATAGAAGCAGTCCTTCCATTTTAATTCTTAGTACCATCTCTTTGCATTACATGAATCGGATAATTAGATGATGAATCATCATTGAAAGAATGTTTGGATGCTTTGTTAAGGTTGGATGAATCACATTTTCTTTCTTATTGGAGTCAATATGTGGATAAATGTAGACAAAAGGCATGGAAAGATAACCACCTTAAGCATAAGACATTTATCCCTAGTATGAATGTTTTGCTATATGAATCTAAGTATGTGTGCAACTCTGGAAAGCTCTGTGTTCATTGGGATGGTCATTTTGTTGTTCATATCATTTAACCTACTAGTGTTTGTCACTTACAAAGATTGGATGTCCAATTTCTTCCTAGGCACTATAATGATAACTGACTAAGGCCATATTTATCTATTTAAAATTAGGTCTCATTTTATATCAATAAGGTGTATGCCACTAATTTAGGGTTTCTTGTTTTCAATAAAATGCTACCTTATTTGTGCATCCCTTTTCTTTCATTTTCACGTTCTTTTTGTAACTTTGCACTTAAAAATTCATGGAGGACCATGACACACATTTAATGTGGGGTAAGGGGTGTTACATGTAATGGTAAATGGTCCATAAGGATGCACATGCAAGAAAAAAGGGGTCTAAAGATAGAGATTACCGCTAATGGTATGAATATTCAAAATATTTTTTATGATTGTCATACACTCAAAAAATACCAGGACAAGATGTGCCATTAATATAAAGAAAGTGGTTGTGATAAGCATTCTAACATCGTGTCATGATGATACTATTAAATGTGTTTATGATGAGAAGTGATAATCAAAGAAAGGATATTGTTAAAATGCATTAATTTCATAAAGTGATGGTCAAATAGAGGGGTAGTAAATATAAGTTACCCCCTCAAGTATATAAAAAGGATTTAGGGCTAATTTTTGACTTTACCTTTAATACATTGAGATTTTATAGCGCTGAAGAGTGAATTGAGTTCAAGAGATTCTTGAACAAGTGTAGAGCATCAAAATCCTATTAGTTTGGCTATTAATAAGGATCTTTTTAGAGGTGCAATCACTTAGAAGGGTGGGGGGTGGCGGGGCGGGGGGGGGGGAAGAGGGGCAGGGGGTGAATTAGTGAGCCTAGATAATCCAACTTCAATTTTAAACCTTTCAAACTCTTAATAAATTGTTGTGTTGTGGAGCCTATTTCTAATTTACAATGTATTTCAAATATTGTACATTTAAAAATTTTATGGACCCCTTTTAATGTGAAACCATTTTGGGTTTACTTTTCCCATGGTTTTGATACCCATTATTTTGTAATACCAATTTGTTGATGTATTATGTATAGATGGATATTTTGTAGGTAATGCATCATGAAAACAAGGGTTTGATAAGAAAGAATAAATTGTGTGAATTTAGGTGAGAATTTAGAAGGGTTTTTTGAGCATGGATCCAAACAACATTTGTGCATTATAATTGTGAGAAGACTGATCTGAGAGTGGATTGTACTCTCATGGATTGTAATAAAATTTGATCAAGTATTTTTTGGTGGATGTAGCCCACATTAGGTGAACCACGTTAAATATACTCTTCTTATTTTACATGTTTATTTATATTCTTCATGCATCTCTATTCATATCTATTATTATTACAATTATGTGAAATTATACCACATCAATTTTTGATTTATTCCTAACAATTGGTAATCAGAGCTTCAAATTTTATTTGCTAAAGTGTTGAATTGTAGGAAGGGTTATTATTTCAAGTGGGAGTTATGGCTAATGATCATAGATCAAAGGTTAAAAAGTTTAATAGACATAAATTTGGTCTATGGAAGATGCAGATGGAGGATTACCTCTATTAGAAGGACCTCCATGCTCTACTGGGAGGAAATGTAAAGCAATCAGTGAGTATGATAGATGAGACTTGGGAGCTTCTCGATAGGAAAGCACTTAGGCCATCAAGGTATGCCTTGCATCTTTGATCACATTTAATTTATCATAGGAGAAGGCCATAGAAGGTCTCATGAATGTATTATGTAAGTTATATGAGAAACCCTCTACTTCTAATAAAATATTTTTAATGAAAAAGTTATTTAATATGAAGATGTCTGAAAATAGTTTAGTTATTGATCATCTAAATGAATTTAATATAGTTGTGAGTATGATAGATGAGACTTGGGAGATTCTCGATAGGAAAGCACTTAGGCCATCAAGGTATGCATTGCATCTTTTATCACATTTAATTTATCATAGGAGAAGGCCATAGAAGGTCTCATGAATGTATTATGTAAGTTATATGAGAAACCCTCTACTTCTAATAGAATATTTTTAATGAAAAAGTTATTTAATATGAAGATGTCTGAAAATAGTTTAGTTATTGATCATATAAATGAATTTAATATAGTTTTGAGTATGTTGAATTATGTAAAAATTGATTTTGATGAAGTTAAGGCTTTGATTATTTTGTGTTCCTTACCATAGAATTGGAATAGCCTGGTAATGGTTTTGAGCAACTCAGTCTCTAATAATGCCAAGTTGAAGTTTGAGTATGTCATAGGATTAATCCTTAGTGAAGAAATATGATGAAAAAGATCTAGGGAGACTTCTACTTTAGGTGATGATTTGGTGATGGAGAGTATATGGAGACAAAATTTTAGAGGAAAAGGAAAAGGTGGAAAGTCAAATGGTCTTGAAAGGTCAAAATCAATTGTTGGTCTCTTCAGAATAAGAATAAAAATTAGGAAGACACCAAGGAGGTGAATGTGGTAATAGATAATGTTTGTCAAGATGCATTAATTCTCTCCATTGACAATATTGTTGAGTCTTGGGTTTTAGATTCAGGGGCTTCTTTTCATGCTACACCATATAAGCATTATTTTATTGATTATGTTCAAGAGGATTTTGAACATGTTAACCTTGATGATGGTGATCCTTATAACATAGTAGGAAAAATATGTGTTTACATCAAGATGTAGAATGCAAACACTTGGCTACTGAAGGATGTCAAGTATGTACCTAAGTTGAGATGTAATTTGGTATCTACAAGATAACTAGGTAGTGAAGGTTGTAAGGTGACATTTACAATAGATTCTTGGAAGGTGACCAAGGGTGTTATTATGGTAGGAAGAGGTAAGAAGGTTGGTGCCCTATATTTATCAAGTGGTGTTGATTATTATAATTTAGTTACTATAGATGCACATGCAACTTTGTGGCACAACAAGCTTGGTCACATAAGCTAAAAGGGTATAAATTTTTTGAAGGATTGGTTACCCAAATTGAAAGGGTCTGATTCAAATTTTTATGAAGATTGTGTGTACAAAAAAAAAGAAAAGGGTAAAGTTTATCAAGGTTGGACCTATAAGGAAGGAGAATAAGTTGGATCTAGTTCATTCAGATGTATGGGGGTCAGCTCAGGTATCTTCTATTGGTGGGTCATCTTATTATATCACTTTTATTGATTATTCAACTAGAAAATTTTGGGTGTATGACATTAGGATAAAATTTTATGTGTTTGATACTCTTAAAATATGGAAAGCCTTGGTTGAGAATGAAACAATTTTTAAGTTAAAATGTCTCAAGTTAGATAATGGTGGGGAATATTATAGTAATGAATTTTTTTATTACTATTTAAGGAATGGAATTCATAGACAGAGGATGGTTCTAAGAAATCCATAGTAGAATGAAATTTTAGAAAGGATGAATAGTACTATCACAGAGTGTGCTAGGAACATGAGGTTGTATGCAAGATTTCCCCTGTAGTTCTGGCTAGAAGTAGTGAACATGGTATTATATCTGATAAATAGAGGTCCTTCATCTACTTTGGATGGAGGCATACCTAAGGAAGCATGGCCTAGTAAGAAGTTTGATTATTCATTTCTTATAATATTTGGATATGAATCCTTTGTTCATATTGATAAGGATGATAGGAACAAGTTAGAGGGTAAGTATGAAAAATGGACCTTTATTGGTTATGGTAAGGATGACTTTCATTTTTGGATTTGGAGTCTTAAGGAGAAGAAAATATTTTGGTCTAGGTATATTATCTTTAATGAAAAATTCATGTATAAATGGTAGTTACAAGATCAAAAAGAGGATTCCAAAAAAAGAGTACACAGTTTTGGAGGAAATTGCAGATGATAAAGTGTCTAAGTAACTAGTTCAGGCACCTACACCACAATAACCCCAAAATCCTATGGTGACAAGGTCTTCTAGGTTAAGAAGGGAACCTAAATGTTTTTCTCCATCTCTTAAGTATTTATTACTCACTGACAATGTATAACTTACGTGCTTTAAAGAATTAATGTAGGTAGATGTCAAGAAGAAGTGGGAGCAATCTATGGATGATGAGCATTAGTCTCTCATGGAAAATTAGACTTGGGATTTGGTAAATCTACCTGAAGGTAAGAGATAATTATAGAACAAGTGGGTGTACAAAATTAAAGAGGATGATGAAGGCAAGAAAATGTATAAGGCCTGATTGGTGGTAAAGGGGTTTGCACAAAAGGAGAGAATTAATTTTGATGAGATTTTTCCCCTAGTGGTAAAGATGACTTATATTAGGACTATTATTGGGATAGTGGTAGTGGAAGATTTTCACTTAGAGTATCTGGATGTGAAGACTGCATTCCTTCATGGTTATTTGGAGGAGGACTTGTAAATGGATCATCTATAGGGATATTAGGTCACAGGAAATAAAAACATGGTGTGCAAATTGAAGAAGAGCTTGTATGGCCTAAAACAAGCTCTATGACAGTGGTACAAAAAATTTGATAGTTTTATGATGGATTAGGGATGATCCAGGTGTCATTTAGACCATTTCATATATATCGAGAATTTTGATGATGGTGATTACATTATTCTTTGTCTATATGTGAATGACATGTTGATTGCAGGTAAGAACATGTAGGAAATAAAGGTAATCAAGGAACAACTTAGTAATTCCTTTACTATGAAGGATTTTGGAGAAACAAAACAAATCCTTGGTATGAGAATAACTCAAGATAGGAAGGAACCAAAGATGAATTTATCCCAAGAAGAGTACATTAATAAGGTCTTAAAGAGGTTTAGTATGTAGGATGCTAAATTAGTTGGGACTCCTTTGGTAGGTCATTCCAAGTTATTAAAAGAGTAGTGTCCCAAGATAAAGGAGGAGAGAATCCAAATGTCACATGTACCTTATTCATCAACTTTTGGTATCTTGATGTATTCCATGATATGCACTAGGCTAGATATTTTCCATGTAGTGGGAGCAATAAGCAAGTACATGAATGATCCAGGTAGAGAACACTGGAAGGTAGTGAAGTGGATCCTTCAATATTTAAGAGGGACCATGGAGACAATTTTAAGCTATGATGGATTGGACACCACTTTGTGTGGTTATGTAGATTTGGACATGGCTAGAGATTTATATAGTAGGAGTACAATAGGATATGTATTTATTGTAGGTGAAACAACGGTGAGCTAGATTTCATGACTACAAAAACTTGTGGCTTTGTCAATAATAGAGATTGAGTACATTGCTACCACAGAGGTAAACAAAGAAATGACTTAGTTACAATAGTTTTTTGAAGAGTTGGGGTATAATCAGGAGGAAGGGAATCTATATAGTGATAGTCAGAGTGTTATACATCTATCAAAGAACTCTACTTTCCACTCTAGGATGAAGCATATATAGTTGAGGTACCATTTCATTAGGATAACTTTGGAGGAAGAGAATTTGAAGATGGATAAGATTCATACCAACTATAATCATGTTGACATGATAAACAAGGTGGTCAAAAGGGAGAAATTCAAGTTATGTTCAATTTTGATTGGCCTTCATAGATGATAGTGAAGGTTAGAGAAGCCTACTAAGTGGAAATCAATCTCCAAGTGGGAGATTATTGTGTTGTGGAGCCTATTTCTAATTTACAATGAATTTCAAATATTTTACATTTAAAAATTTTGTGGACCCCCTTTAATGGGAAACCATTTTAGGTTGACTTTGCCCATGGTTTTGGTACCCATTATTTTGTAATACCGCTTTGTTGATGTATTATGTATAGATGGATATTTTGTAGCTAATACATCATGAGAACAAGAATTTGATAAGAAAGAATAGAGTGTGTGAATTCAAGTGTGAATTCAGGAGGGTTTGTTGAGCGTAACTCCAAACAATATTTATGCATTGTAATTATGAGAAGACTAATCTAAGAGTGGATTGTACTCTTGTGGCTTGTAATAAAATCTAAGAAAGTATTTATTGGTGGATATAGCTTATATTGGGTGAACCATGTTAAGTTTGGTCTTCTTATTTTGCATGTTTATTTATGTTCTTTCTACATTTCTATTCATATCTATTGTTATTATGATTTTATGAAATTGTTCCACATCAATTTCTAATTTATTCTTAACATAAATTACCAGAAGCATTCATGAAGCATACACATAATTCATAGAAATTAAAAAGAGAGACAATTCAAGATCAAGAACATAACACATGACATATGTGGGAAACCCTTTTGGGGGAGAAAACCCACTAGAACCTACAATTAGACTACTATCCTATAATAACAATAACCAATTTAGACTAGCTACAACTTGTAAGCAATCAAAAATGCATCATGTTTATAAATCGATCTTGGCTCAAAGAAGATAGAGCATACCTACACTTCTGATTGGGAATACATTTATTAAGTGGTAACATGACCAATATGGGGATCTTCTAGATCTAATTAGGGGATCACTTATCACAATACACCATGTGAGGTAGGGTTCCAAAGCTTATAGTCTAACATAATCATGAAACAACCCTAAAAGAATCTTATATTTAATATTAACTCTATAATAAAGATTAAATTAAATCTAATCTAGTGCACACCAAATCTTGTGGCACAAAGTGGGGGTTAGAAACAAAACAAACAACTAAACTAAACATGCATAGAAGACATATACTCACATCAATGTATATGAAATCCTAATGCAATGAAAAAAAGCATAACTATATTATATATCTACTCTTACAAAGGAGAAATAAATTTAGGAATACTTACCTTGAAGATGAACCCAACAAGCCTCAATCTCTCCCTTGGCTAAGGTGCTTTGCAAGAGATTGTTGTGGTATGTAAGGATGACAAAAACAAATTATATCTAAGATGTACAACTTATCTATTCTTACAAAAGACTTATCCACAAGACAAGATCCTTATCTTCAAATAAAGTATGGAACCCTAAGATTTATTCCTCAAGTAGAATGGTTAATAATCAGATGTTCATTCACACTTATTTTTTTTGCTTATCTTCTTATAAATGGTTGGAAATGAACTTGTATATATAGGTGGATCTTGCCCTAAATCCTTCTAAAAATGTCAGCTATATAGAGTCAACCTAGTTGACCCTATATGTCTTTGAAGATAATTCACTAAGTCTAAGCTAGGTTGGCTAAAAGGCTAACCAACCCAAAAAGTGAAAAATACCCCTAAATTGTACAAAGTCATCCCAGTTGACCTAGTATAGCTGACTACATAAAAGGGTGTTAAGGCAATAAAAAGAGGGATAAAGCATGATAATGATAAGAATGGGTAGGAATGAGAAGAATAATCTTAGGGTGAATGGTTTTAGGAGACAAGTATGTAGATGGCAAGTGGCAAAAGGGAAAACAATCTTATGAAGCACCAATGGTCTATTGGCCCCTTTTCTAGTGCACCCCTTAAGGCATGCACTCAAAGAGATTAAGACTTGATGGGTTCTCGTAAGATAAAAATTGTCAATAATTAATAAAATTTTGAAGATATTATGTATATACATATGCCCCACTTGAATCTTATCACGTGTCACATAAGTACAACAAAGGATGGTGCTTCAAGATAAAACATGATAACACAAAATGTTGATGCTAAGTAAAGTATGGTAAGCAAAAACTAAGATAAATGAAAGGATAAAATTTAAAAACACATACCTTTACTCACCTTAGTGTTGTAGATAAAGAAGTAGAGTGTAAGAGAAAGTGAAGGCATCTAATGTGAAGAGCACTAGGCAAACTTATAGAAATTAGTGCAAAAAATAGCCAAAAATATAAATTTTTGGAAGATAGACATATGATAGTGGAAAATATTCTCTATGTCATCATGAATCCAATGTATTTTATGGTTTTTAAAATGGATAAGTAAAAAAAAAGATATAAGCAAAATAAGGAATCTGCCTAAAAATAATTAAAAATTTTAAATTTTGAAAAGTGTTTTTAAATAGGGGAAAAGACAAGTCATTTGTTATTTTGACTTTGTGAAAGAGAAAAAAAGAGCTCTAGAGATCAAATGAGATAGGATGGAAAGGAGATGATAGGCTAGGTGAGAGGGATGCCCCGAGGTAGTAGTGGGTGCATTACAGGTATGTAACTATGAATCTCAAACCAATTTTTGAAATTTATAGTGAATTAAGTGTATTTTTACTAATTTTAAATTTTAAGTTGTTTTAGATGTTAGAATGAGACAAAATTAGATTTTATGGGTAGAAAATAGTAAGATGGGAAATGGGTTTAGAAGAATTAGGAAGAAAATGGTAAAAATGCACTTTTTTAGGAAAATACAAGGGGTCGGTAGGTAAAATGAACTAAGTCAACCCAATAGGCTAAAACTAGGCAAAATCCATAGTGCCAACCTAGTAAGTATGGGTCAACCCTATACATTCTACAAGCTACCAACCTAATGCAATTTTCCAATTGATTCAAAACATACAAAATGACAACACAACACTAGGAAGGGGGAAAAAGAGGTTTGACTAAGATTTTGGAGTCAACTAGGGCAAAAATAGGGAAATTTTGGTCAAACTAGTTTGACCAAAGAACCAAAATAAGCACAAAAAAGTGTGTAGATTGTCAAAAGAGGGCTAGAATGGCTTGAAATGACCAAAGGAGGGAAATAAGGTATAAAGAATGTATTGTGACTATACATGACATGAAAGAACTGATACATCCTTTATTATTTATTAGTTACAGAGATGATGAAGGTTCTGGAGATTGGTGGATGTGTCCTAGTTACTAGAATTATTGAAGTGATTATCAGATAAATTAGGGTTATACTAGTATCTATAGGTCTAAGAGTCATATTTGATATGTGCATGATCCCCATGAGTGTTGATCTATTAGTCATGTTCCTTAGTTGTTGGGAATGACTGACTGACACCTTTAGATGGGAGGTGGATGAGGATGTGATAGAGGTGGCCATCACACTAGAGGATGTTCATGCCATCCTTAGGCTACCCATAGCAAGAACATTAATGACCATAGGGATACCAGATAACATAGAGGAGAGGAGAGCCTTAGACATATGGGATACAAGCTTAAAGATGATTTTGGGAAGATGAAGAGTTAGTATGGATGATGTATATACATCATAAATTCTAGATATCTAGAAAGCTATGATAGTGCTTATGACACATCAGGTGATATGTCATAATTTAGATGGCAAGGTACGATTGTGGAATGAGTTCTATATGATATAGGATATGTCATCTGGGTCTAAATCACACATGATATGTATGAGATGATTGTCAAACGGTATAAGACCATGGGAGTGATTATATTATTGTTAACTTGGATATATGAGAGTTTTCCTATGTATCATCTAACTGGGTTACCGCATGTGGTTGATGATAGGTTGCCTTGAATATGAAGATGGAGAGAGGACCAGGTAGTGTAGGCCAAATTGCACATGCTAGCATTATAGTCATTAATATTCACATACATAGTGTGGCATCTATATGAGCACATAACAACTACAAGGGTGAATTGGAACATAGTTGTAACAACTATAGTGAGGATAAAGGTAGTTTGATACTACACATGGTTGAGAGATCCACATCTGATGGTATGGGTATAGGGATAGATGGGCCTACCTCATCCAATGACACTGATATTGATGCTTGAATAGTGGGTTCAACATGTGAGAGAGCTATGGGGGAAGAGAGGACTAGGACCACTGATAGTGATATTGACACTTAGACCACATCATGAGTGATCATGGATTGGTCAAGCATGATGGAGAGTAGAGTAAGAGGATAGGGAGGTAGAGACAAAGATACCAAATATACCACTATTATCTTCACAGTATGAGGATATATGATCACAAAAGACATGATGGTGATGAAGGCAACATGAGATATCAAAGATTGATGTCATCTTAGGTGAGCTAGTAAATGAGCCAGAGGAGGGATGAATGATAGAGAGATTTTTCAGGTGTAGGTTGACACAGATACAAGCCATGATAAAGATGTATGAACAAAGGAGGCAACCTATAAATGAGGTTCTAAGAGTATGTATGAATGGAGAGATTATTATAGGTGGTCACATGGATGGTGAGACCATAGTGGATGAGACACAAATAGGTAAGAAAAGATGGTTAAATTATCATTTTAATTTTTTATGTATAAGTAGATATAGATAGATATTTTAATATATAATAGTAATCTAATATCTATTTGATGTGATTTTATAGGCATAACTAAGGATGTAGAGGAGAGATGGGGGTCCCTGGTGAGGGGATCACTCTATGACATCCTTGAGGAGACTATATAGCCATATGACCCTATTGCATTAGAGGACCCCAGTGTACCATCTACCCCAACTCAGGCAAGCTAGTTTAGACTAGTTGGGGAGGTAATGAGATACATATGAACATAGAGAGAGAGGATGTAGCCACCAATAGAGATGGGTGTAGGTGAGATGTGAGCATGGTAGGTCTTGGTTGAGGAGAGATTTGTGCATCTGGCCACAGTGATGTAAATGATAGAGATTTGGACATAATTGATGCAGTCACAGGTGTAGGTAGCACACTTATAGGGATAGGTAGAGGGACTAAGATCCTGGATGGCCTATTTATAGCATACTATTTGAAGGAGTTAGACTAAGGCCTCAACAGGCATCATGGTTAAGCCATGAGATAGATAGGATGGAGCCCAACCATATAGATGGAGCATTGTATATGGTTGTATTTGTTGTATCAAATTCATGATATATATATATATATAGATCATTTTTGCATATTAATGTTGATTTTGTATGTTGTCACTATGGTTTGTTATGGTTGTGGCTATAGATGCTTTGGATACATTTCTTTTTAGCATGTGTATTTTAGCTTTGTTTTATATGATATAGGAAATATATGAGATGTGGTTTCTTTTCTAGCATTATGTAAGACACACGCATGGTTAAAAATAAATAGGCAAAAAGGACTTGAAAAAATATAATCAATCAAGAAAATGTACTACACATTATTTCAAGCTGGGAAATGTGTAATAACAAGAAATGACTAAGTATAAAGAACAAATAAATGGTAAAACAAGATGGAAAAAAGGATTTGTTTTTAAACCAAAGTGAAAAATTTTTGTACCAAATTAAAAAAAGTAAAATCATACCAATTCGCATTGGGAAGTATGACAACAATGTAATAAAATGAAAGGAATATAAAAGGGCATAAATAGGATAAACAAATTAGTTAAGATAATCAATTATACTAAATCGTGTTGGGAAGTATAAAATAAAAAAAAAATGGTAAAAGATTGGCCTTAAATTTATCACACTAATTCAAGTTAGGAAGTATGAAAAACTCAAGAAATGGTTAAATTCTTACATGCAATCAAAAAATACAAAGATAAAAGAAAAATAGAAATGCAGTAAACATAAAACACACTAAATCAAGTTGGGAAGCATGCTAATGGCATGTAACTTCATAATCAATTGAATCTTATCTCATATTTGACACATGTAATTTTGGATTATGACTTGGGTATTGGTAAAATATTGTGAGGAACGTCGGGCCCTATCTATGGTCTTACAAAGCAACTCATAAAGAGAACGCCACTAAGATGGAATAAATAGTAAAAATTAATTAGTCAAGGATGTAGGTAATAGGAAGGAAATATGGTAAATTATGAGGAATGTTGGGTCCTATCCACGGTCTTATAATGCAACTCATAAATGAAATCCCAAGGGGAGTGATCAGTAGGCAAAAAATATTTATCAAGAGTAAATATGAGGGATATAGGGAATGAAAAAGGGAGTGTAAAAATCAAGACTTAGACATCTTATGAGAATACCTTAGGAGATAGGAGGCATACTAAGGACATAAGAAGACACTAAGTGACTAGTGACCATCAATGTACAAAGAAAACCTATTCGCTATAGACATAAATATTTTTAGGTAGATAATTTTATGATTAATATCAACTCATGAAGGTATATTAGTAAAATAAAAAAAATAAAATGGACCTACCTTCCCACGATGTGTTCCCTATGCTTTAGAACCCCTTACAGAGCCATCGGTATACTACAAAGATTGGTTACTTGCATGAGAAAGTATTTAGCACTAAAATATTTTTATATTCTCCTCTTCTAATCTACTAGCCTACCACACCCCAAAGGACTTCAACTCTATCATGAGGCCAACTGTGGAGTTTGATCTTTGAATAGAAGAAGGAGATGTGATTTTAATCATGTCTTTTAGTATGATTTGACTTTTAAGAATATTTTTGCCTTTTGATTTCATTGCCTTTAGTAAAATGATTTGACTTTTAAATTTTTATGGCTTTTTAAGATTCCTCCTCCATATGGAATTGGAATGATGAATCATGAGAGATTTAGTGATAAACATGAATGAGCTATAGTCTAAGGATAATGAAGTTGCATAACCAAAGATAAATACTGACTAGGATACTTAGGCCCAACAATAAACTAGCATGTGATCTCAAGTTTCAACCATGTATATACTTAGTTTGCATAAAAGGAAGAATGGAAAAAGGAGATCCAAAAGGTGAACCGGTGTAAGGAGATAGTAATGAGTAGGATTGTTTTCTAACTGATCACATGGTAAAAGGGAGATAATGACCAAAGGGAATAGGGTTTGTATAACCAAGTCACAATGATAATTAACCATGCAAAATGGAGATAAGAAAGTGAACAATCATGAAGAGGAAAGAAAAGAGTTTTGATAAAAACTCAAGAAAGAGAGTGAAAGCAATGATAAAGAAAGACAATCATATGTGAAATATAAATGATAAGATAAGAAAGATATAGTACAGTAAGTAATATCACCATATATGATAAGGAAAAATTGACATAGTGTCAAATGATATAACAGATAGATAAAAATAAGATTGGAGCACACGTCCAACCCAAATGAAAATGTGAAAGCACCATACATGTGCTCATAAATATTGATAAATCTATCCACACACATTATTCAAGACATCAAATAAATATGTATGGAGATGGAGATAAATGGTTGATAACGTCTCATCAATCTTTAATGAATATTAGGCAAATATTTCTCTTCTAATCTCCTTCATAGAAAAAGTACGAATTTTTGATGGATTGTGCTGAGGAGAGAAATTAGGCAAGGGATGGTCAAGAGAATGCATTGGAATATGCTCTATAGGATATGCATAAATCACCAATGGAGAAGGATCCATAGATGAGGGAAGGTCCACGGGTGAATGAATCATAGGTGGAGGCACAAAAGGTGGTGAAGGGACCACAACAGTCGATGGAACCATAGAAGGTAGAGCCATGGAAGAAGGATGAGCCTTCTTGTAAGGATGACCTATGGGAAGATTGGTAGAAGGTTTGAAAATGGTTATAATGTGACCCTTAAGATGTTAAAAGATGCGACAATGATCGGCATGATGGGTGCCTCATAGATGTTGTAGACAATATAACTCACCATACTTGGGTAGATATTTAGGAAGTACCTTTGAGGGAGGTATGGCTTTGTCTGATGATGGGGAAGAAGAATGTAAGGTATCAATATATTACCAAAACTTGCAATAATGGGTGTAAGAATGGTTATCTATCTCATAGAATCAACATATATGTTTGTGAGTGGTTTTAGAAAAGGAAGTGTAACAGGAGTGGAAGAAGAGGGAAAAGAATCATCGACCCATTTAGTGGTAAATGGCACCATCTTAGGCAAAGGAAGTAAACCATCACCAAGGGAGGGTGATGATGAGGAAGGAATGAAACTAGGCTCAATGGAAGGAGAAATTAAACTGGAAATAGGGGTAGGTTTAACAATAATAAGAACAAAAATAGGTTCTACTAAAGGAGGAGTGGGATCTATAGAAGGTCTAGTGAGAGTCATACTAACCTTAGGGGTAAACCAACTCTGAGGGTTAGGGTACCTATAAAAATGGTAAGGCCTAGTCAAAGTATGATCTATGAGTAAAGTCCTACATGGCTCCTTAAAAACTAGAGGTGTCAATGCCATCTCTACCTTGAAATAAAGGGGAAAAATACAAAAATTAGGAATTATAAGTGAAGGAAAATGATGAGATAAATGAAAAAACTCAAGTAAATAAGAATGATAATGGATAATCTCAGCATCATAGGTTTGTACAAGACCACCTAATAAGATATCATGTAAGGAATAGCCATCATCATAATTTAGGGTGTGAAGGTCAATGATGTAAGTAGGGATGACCTTATCATTCAATGAAGAATGGTGAATAGAATGCCTATTCTTGGTCAAGACTATGGGAATGTCATCATAAGGAGGCTTGTGAAATCAAGGTTGCAAGGAATCAAGAATCTATGAGATGAGATGAGGTGAGATCAAAAATTTTGATCTTTAAGTTAATTTTATTAGGTTCATCATTATCAAAATCTAAGAGGTTAGGAGTAATGTTCCCAATGAGTTTAGGAGGCCCATTTTAACCTTGGGTTAAATGAACAGGAAAGTTTGAGACTTAGAGAATGGAATGTTTGGTAAAGGCTCAAGAGTAGGAATCTTGAAGACACTATGATCTTGGAAATATTTGAAATTCTAAGGGTTATTGTCACCCTAAATCTTGTAAATGGATCCATTATGAGGGAATTTAATGAATTGATAGGTGGAAGAAGTAATAGCTCTCATGCAATGAGTTCATGGCCTACCAAGCAAGATTTTATAAGAAAGGGGAAAATTAAATATCATCACCTTCACACAGATGGTGACAAGTGGGATGGTAATGGGAATCCATACACAACCTAGAGGAGGCATTTTCCTTCTATCATATCCTTGGTAGGTATTGCATGTAGACTTGAGATTATATTTTGAATACCCAAGATTCTTAATAAAATTGAGAGAAGAAACACACATGCCATAAACCTCATCAATCAATGCATGATTAACTTGGATATTGAATATTTAGATGATAATAAAAAGGGAGGATCATCCACATGAAATAGAATCTCATTGGGAATCATAGAAGCTATGGTAAATTTTAAGGAAAGAGAAATGTCTATAGTTTCATCAATGTTGATAGACATTTCTTCACATTATTGTAATATACTATCCTCAGATCTAGATAAAGCTACCTCCCATCCTCCTAGAGGAGGATGAGGGACATTCATCTCAAATAATACTTGCTTAAGATGGTTTCTATGATGTGGAGAAGTCCTCATAAGCTTAAGGAATAGAATTTGGGATGGGAGATTTATGAGCTCTTCTATGGGATCTCACTCATCATAACCCATAAGAAGGTTATTATATATAGGTGCATAATGGTTAAGAAGGTTTTTATAAGGAAACTAGTACAAAAACAACAATATATGATTAAAAAAACTAATAAAATTGCATATAAATGACCAAACATGATCATGTCACCATTAGTAGTTTATTGCCAGTCATTTATAATGTGACTAAATTGATGACTAAACCATTTCTAGTCATTTATTGGTTATTTTGATTGATCGATTTGGTAATATATTTAGTCATTGATTATTATAATCTGGTCATTTATTTAGTCATTTTTTATTCATTAATATATTTAGTCATTAATTTAATCATTGATTTTTGTTAACTAGTCACTTATTTAGTCATTTTTATTCACTAATTTATATCCATTGGTAGTGTATTTAGTCATTAATTTCAATCATCATTTTGATCAATTTGGTAGTATATTTAGTCATTTTTATTCGTTGGTCATCACTGTGTCCTGATCACATTTGTTATGAGTATTTCTAAACAATAATATAATGAGATCACATGAGGCAATATAGGATTAAAAAAACTATTAAAAATACAATATATCAATATATCGAAGAAAATAAATATCACATAAGGTAACCTCAATCCTTTAGGCACATTCTTGCACAACAAATCCTGGGAAGCTCTTTCACATGTGCAATCATTATAGGATCAGCCTGTATTTTACTAAAGATTGGGTGTGGGATTTGAAAGCTTCCAAATTCTTTGATTCAATTTTTGTTAATCCTTGGTGGTGGTTCACTTTGGCTTGGGTCCCTTTTCAGTCATTTAACAATTTGGTGAAGCTTTTAGTCATGGGAGGAAAAAAAGTCAAAACTGAGCCATTATCATGTGATGAAACCAAATTGGATGCTATGCTCTAGAATATATGTTATGAAGGTAGAATTTCTCATTTTATTGAATGTCTGAATGGATATGATGAGAATATCTCTATTCAGTTTAATTCAAGTTGGGATGGTGATCATAAAGTTTAGGTTGGAGGTATAGATTCTAATGTTAGTGAGGAGTTAATTACTAAGGCCATGGGTTTATGTTGCAAGGGTAGAAGATTGAAAATACTTTCCAAAGTTAAAAACTTAGAGGGGTTGAAAAAATTCTTCATTAAAGGAAAAGTGTCAGTGAAGTTGCAGGGAGGCTTTGATAAGGAGAGCTTGCTTAACCCTTGGGATAAGGTATGCTTCACCATCATGAAATATTTTACCCTTAAAGGTCATTTCAAGTGATTTTATCATTACCATTTTGATCTTTTGAATTACTTTCATCACAAGGTGTTGGTTAACTTCCCCTTCTTCCTCTTGTCATTCATAGAGACATTTGTTAAGTATGTCAAAAATTTCTTAGAAAAAAACCAGTTGCCTTTACCATTCTTCTCCACCAATGTCTTATCTTAAAGATTTATCACTTTCACCTTGCATTGTGTCCCTCTAAGCCTTTAAAATCATAGGTTTTATATATTTCCCATGACAACAACCCTAATTAATATCACATTCCCCTAAGATTAGGTCCCATGGTTCCCTACCCTTTTCCAAGAACCTTGTTCCCCCTCTTCAAACCTATCCCCTAAGTTTGAAAGATTTTCCCTTCTCTGGTTGAGCTCTAGTTGTCCCTCCCTAATAGCTATGACTTCTAGATCCCCTAACCATTCTCACTCTCTATTTGTTAAAGGGTTGTGGGAGATAAAAAATAACCCTTCCTTTTCTAGAAATAAAAAGAGGAAATCAATTGTTTGAATCAATTTTGAGAAGATCACTTAGGGAATGAGTAAGAATAAAAAAGTGGTGGGGGTGGATCCTCAAAATTTATCCAGTGACAAATAGCACCTAGAGGCCTAGGTGCAAGGTGAGGAGGCTAAGGAGGAAGGGTCTGGTTTTAAATTTTAGAGATGTACAAAAATAAAGATGAATATCAAGAGATATAGGAAACTGGTAGGGGAAAAAAATCATTGGTAAATACTATGGATGATCCCTCTACCTTGGATCTAGGGGAGGAAGCGGGTAAATTAAAAGATAAGCCCAATCTTGATCAACAATTAGAGGAGGGAACTAGTTATTTTGAGAAGCTAAATGACTCCACTTATGATTCTGACAAGGGGGATTTCATGGGTACCAGTGGAGAGGAGAGCCATATTTAAAGGGAGTTAGAGGAAGTGAAGAAGGGTTTGCACTCTCTTCAGAATAAAATGAAGGTGCTAATCATTGTTTGCTTGAAAGTTGTCCATCATGCAACTTTTTCCCTATTGATTCTGCAAGACCTCTTAGAAGAAGATAAAGTTATAAAAGGAAAAATTGCTAGCATGGAGGACCTTCTCAAGTTCATCAAAGAAGATTGGAAAGATTTGATCAAAAACTAGTGCTTTTGTTGTCGTTAATCCCTATTTTATTTTTTATTTCCTATTTTACTTTTGTCTGTTTGTTATTTTTTAGCTATTAGTGTCCTTTGGCCTATTTTTCTACCCCTTGGGCTTTTTATACCTAGGTTCTGCACCCTCTTTGCAGACTTATAATATCAAAAACATATAATTGATGTAATTGTAAATACTCACTTCTTGAAAGAAGACTTTAAAAACCTTCAATATGGATTACAAATGATTATAAAAACCCATTACACTATTAACTTGTTACATTCTATAGCTGGGGGTATCTTTTCAACTTCTATTGGACACATAAGCAGTAGTAGTATAGATATTTTAAATATATCTATCTAAAAAATGTGGAGAGATGTCAAATTTTAGACTCCTATTTTATATTTATCACATACCATACTGATTAAGACTCCATTAACTTCTTCATTAATTTATAGTTGACAAGAGTATGAAAAAATTTAAGTCATAATATTAAGTACAAGAAAGGTAATTCTAATTAGGTTGTAGATTGCTTAAGTCACCTCCAATTAAGTAATAAGAGTACCTTAATATTAGGCACAAGAAAAGTAGCTCCAATTACATTAGAAACTAATTATGTCACCTCCAATTACAACACTAACAACAGTCCTAGATTCATGTGGCCATGAGAGTTTTAAATGGCCCATGTTATATGGCAGTGATCCTTAATTTTATTCATAGACCACATAAAATGCATAAATATTATTCCACTCAATATGTAGATCATGACTATGATAAATCTATGAATATTTCTCGTGAATCAACATTTACAACATAAGGGACTATAGCTTACTCTAATTTGAAACCCAAGATGAATTAATAAATGTTTAGGTATTAAATACAAGTGCCACCAAACATATTACATAATGATGAGACTTCAAAATATATGACATAAAACATATAAAAACATAATCAATCATTCATTTTCACATAATGAAACAGCTATTAAGAAGGCAAAATACTGAAATTTTATTGAAAAAATGTGTTCTTACAGTAGATACAAGACAAAAATATGTGTCTTTATTTTGAAAAATGTGTTAATACAAAGTGTGTTTCTCAGTGTTGTGACTAATAAAACTAAGTTACAATGCCTTTTTTTCTTATACAACTCCAAAATAGACAAAAAAACACTAAGAATATCCCTAAACAACACATTCAAACTATTGCATAAAGTAGTGGGTCAAGCTGTCTAACAACTAGTACATGATAAACATCAACTATGTCATTTTTTTCAAATATTTTAGTGGCCACCATGTGAAGGTCCCTTATTTATCTTTCCAACATATAGATCCATCTATTTTGTCTTCATAAGCAAGGGGTATGATACTTGTGACCTTTAAAATATTTACATTTGCATCTCTTGATCCTTTCAATTTGACTCCATGTACAATAGATAGTGAATGAATCTGCCCAATGCCCATAATAACACAATCAAACAGATCCAACACTTGAACTTTATCCTCTTCTTAGAGTTTATCAATAAATGTCTATAAAAACAAAAAAAATACACATTATATTAAGATATAAAAAACATATTATATTTTTAAAATGGAGTGGGGTAACAGTCACATACAAATTTTTAGAGGAAACTTGAAATGATTTTGGATTCTTCAAGAAGAAAATGATGACCTAAAGAAAGGGGATTCATAAGGTGTTGATGTAAATTTAGGATATGGCAGAGTTGAAGCAAGTCAAAGGGAGAATATTTTGGTTGTCAATTCTCTTTTGAATGTTGGAGGTGGTTATGTGTGAAGCTAGGATGGAAGAGTGACCTTCCCAATGATATAATGACTTTGTTTCAATACAGGCCCAATATCAAAATACATTCTATTTATCATTGTTTATGGTTGATAAGTCCAACAATTCTAATCTAGGAACTCTAGAAGGAATGGAATAGAAGATCATTCCAAGACAAGGAAATGAGTCTCAAATCTCTCCAAAACAAGATTGAATCAAGTATTATGGAAATAGTTAATATCAAATTAAACTCTAGTATGTTAAAATAACATTTTAAGCATGAAAAATGACAAAAATTGGGACATATAACTGACAACTATTATATTACCTCAATTAATTTAGCACAACTATGACGATTGTGCTACACATTCTTGTCCAGTTCATCATGATCACTATCAGTATCGGTAGCTCTGTTGACATCATCAAGGTGTTTTATTTTCCTACTGCTTTGATAAAATTGCTATGCATGTGGTTTAATGAACATGCAAAAAAAATAAAGCATTCAATAGTCAAGTAAAGAATGCAAGCTATAAATTTGTCCAAAAGAACATTTTTTAGATCACTCCAATAATAAATAAATTGGGTTGGATTATCCTATGCTCATATTTTAATAATCTACATATTAAGAGGTATTTGCATACATAATTTCCAAACAATAAGAAATGATATCAATATAGACTCTTACCTCAGTTGAATTCATGGATTTATGCTCATTCCATGCAAAAATTATAGGGTTAACGAAGGCAACCAACTATGAAACTTGTTGAGTGAGACCGAATATGTAACTCATTACCTATCGGTACCCGTCATTTGAGTTGACATGATCTAGAGAAGTTCCTACTATGAATTTAATAGATGTCTATGAAATCTCTATTGATGAACTGGATTTCCACTTTATCCCACTCTTAGATTTACTAGGTCGATCTAGTGTTGTCATATAATTGACAATATCTTCTACACCTACTGCTCTATTGCTATTTTCCACCTAAAATACAATGTCAATTTCAACATATATTCAGTTCAATTAAAAAAAAAAAAATAACATAATGTAAATTGAACCAAAAATCTATACACTTACTGTAAATTTATCCATTTTGGCCTACAACCCACCTTAGCCAAATGTATATCCAACCCTGACATTATCTCTTGTTCTCTTGCCTCTATTACTCTTTGCCAAATATTCTTTGTAATACATTCTTTCTTTCAATGCCTCCCATTGTTTGGGAGATAGAGTAGAGTCTAACCTCTCTTTTCCCTCCATGATTGTTTTTATGTAATTGTATCTAAAAATTTTTAATCAAAATTCTCATCTTTTGCTTGTAATATTTTCTAGAGATTTGTCCACCAATAGTCTCAAAAGCATTTTCCACTTTTTATATAACATTTTCCATAGTTCATGGATCTTGCTCTGTAAAACTTAATATATAAATATCCAAATGGGCCCTACATCTTACACCCAACTCAGAGGCCCACTTTGCATCATTTGGCCCAATGGGCTCACCATCTCTCAATACCTCAACCAAGAATGGCTTTGTGCCTTCTAATTTTCTTTATTTTGTATTCCTCTCTATAGATCTATACAAATCTTGACTCAATCTTTATCTTTTGATATAAGTAGACACATCTTATATTAAACCACTACCAATATTTTTGGTTGATCCACTAATTCCATCAAAATTTCTAGATGCAATAGGTGCACTTTGAGGCACAACAGATGTAATCAGTCTCTCTTCATGACTTTCATTAACCAGAACTACATGCTCCTTAGCCACATCAGGAGTGGCATGATTAGGTAGATCAGTACCAGTCTCTACATATTTCACTTCAAACACATCCTTTAATGTTAAATAAATCATCTGCAGACCTGTTGTTCCTTTGCTCTAATTTTTTTCAATAATTTCTCTCAGACTTTGTGTTAAGAGATCATCATGATGTTTCACATCACCATGTGTTATATCAGGCTGCACATCATCATAACTATTATTTTCACCAACTGCATTTGTTGATGCATAATGCATTGGCTTCTATGATATGGTGGCACTGTATCTTTTCTTTCCTTTTGTTTTTTCTCCACATTTTTTTGCACTCTTTTTCTTGCCTATAAAACAAAAAAATATCATATTATATCTCATATACATAAATATCTTACCTATAAAATTTCATTAAACACTATTAAAAAAAATCATATAATACTTAGTGGATTTACAACTTGCTTGTTTATCAAACCAAGACATGATAAATATTCATTATTCTTAGCCACTTTTTGTCTATGAAAGCACTCATAATCTGTCAATGAAATTTCAGCATTATAATCACTATCATCGACTAGTTTCTGCCTTATAGTCCTTTTCCTAATTTTTTGAAGTCAAAATAAATAATAATGTATAAATCAGCAACTTGAATCAGTAAAACTTTACTGAGTTCATAATTTAAAATGGAAACTTAAAATAGAATTCAGTTTACATATTAAAAATAATTTGTAGTCAAAAACCAAGAAGATGTTTACAATTATAGGTATTAAACTATCAATATGACTATCCCTTATTTCAACTAGATATTGACACTTATGAATCCCAATCAATCTTATTTTTATTTACTTGATTTTATTCTTCATACTCATCTGTGACATGCAATAAATTATCTATCCCAATCACTTCATTGGTAATCAAAATCTCTTCTTCAAACACTCCATCATCATCTTCATCCACTTCTTTAAATGCTTCTTATAAATTAACATATTGCCCATCAGGCATTATATCAACAACTTCGATGAATTTTTGTTTGGAATGAGACTCTTTTTAAATGACATATGACCATCTTAGGATTCTTACATCATCAATTATAAATGATTGGTTCATTTGAAGAGGGGAAACTTATAGCTCATCTATCTTTGATAAAAATTGTCTTGTATTTGCATGTATAAATCCATACTCATCAAATTATAATACGGATGGTTGGATCCACTTACATTTTAATAATATAGGACTATTTTCACCAAAATCCACTTGAATAATTTCTTGGATGAATCCAACATAAAATTTCTTCTTAGTTTTGTGAAGAAATTAAGCACTAACAACACAATCACAATTTGTCTTTCCTTTGTCTTTTTCTTCCACTCTTAAATGACTACCATAGGCCCACATTCAACTAAAATTCATAGCCCATAAATATGGAGATTATGAAAGCTCACTTTCCTCTATTGTTATATCTTGACCTTTTTCTTTTACATCATTGGCTGCATTAGCAATCCATTCTTCAAATTTTGGGAAAGAATCACCTCCAATCAAATCATGATGTTTGCACTTTTGAGGTCAATGTTTCATCCAAGATTGACTCTCTTCTTCATATTTTCTACATAGAATATTAACGTATAAATAGTAAGATTAATAATATATAAATGTGTAAATGCAATTGAGTAAATAAATTATTTTGTAAATGTTTTTTTACATATGTCACTTATCAAACGAACATGTTTTTGAAGAATATAGGAATGTATCACACTTATTTATTGATGTGATATCTTGAAGTGACATCTATTGCCTTCTAATACTTCACCTACAACTCTCTCATCTTCATCATCATCCCATACACACTAATTGACATTTTAAAAATACTTCATATATTCTATGCAAAATCCAATGGCCTCTTGCATTGAATATCTCTCAAACATGCTACCTTCTAATTTTGCCCTAGTACAACTTTTTTTTCAGAACCTTCATATATTGTTCTATAGGATACATCCATCTCATTCTTACTAAGCCACAATGCTCTAGTTCATATTCTAGATGTATCAAAAGATGCATAGAAATGTTAAAGATTATTGGTGTAAATTCCCATTCCAATAGACAAAGGACTTTAATAACATCCTCCCTCAAACTATCAAAGTTCAAAGTATCTAATACATGTAAACTCATCTTTAATATTAGGCCCAACCTCATAATTGCCAATCTTGGCCTCTTTGCCAAACTTGATATATTTACCACAATAGGTAAAATATTTTTGATTATGACATGATAGTCATGGGTCTTGAGGCCTCTTAAGCCATTAATGTTAGTTTGGTTTCTAATACTACTACTTACATATCCAGTGGGAAAGCAAGTTTGAGACATCAACTGTAAGAATTGTGCATGTTGTTCTTTTGTCTAGACATAAGGAACACTAGGTTTTTTATATTTTTCATCATCATATTTTTCAACCCAAAGATTTCAATGAATATTTAGTTGTCTAAAGTCTTAACATGATGAAATATTATTAAAAGCACCAAAAAGAATTTCTATAATAACATGGGCTATATTTTTCTTAGGATGCATAAAGTCAACAATATGCCTAATGGTTATATAACTAAAATATGGCAAACTTATAGAATATGCACAACCATTTTACACCACTTTCATTACATGGATCATATCTAGTACCAGTAATCCCATCATTTTCAATAAATGACATTCTTTTTGGTCCATTCTCAATAATGTAATCACCCAGTATTAGCAATGGTGCTTCATGATTCTCTTCTTGACCATTGAAACATGTTTTTTGATGATGATATGGATGATCCATTTTAAGGTAATAATGATGTCCATAATAAATACACTTACAAAAACTTCTTGAGTGCCTTAAAAAATCCTTAAAGTTGCAAGTAAGACATCTATGGTATCCATGAACACTGAGACCAAACAATGTGCCATATGTAGGAAGATCATGAATTGTAAACAATAAGGAATATCTTAAAGTGAATTTGATTGAATGACCATCCCTTAATTATTGAATTGCTTTAATTCATTTCCACAATTCCATTAGCTCATCATATAATGGCTCTATATAAGCATCGATTGTATCTGAAATCACACTTTTCTTTCCCAGTATAATCAATGATAGCATTAATAAAAATGGTTTAGTTGCTAACTATAGAGGCAAGTTATAATTTATTAAAAACACTAGCCAAGTTTACCATTTATTACTTTGATTTGAGAATGGGTTCACCCCATCTAGAGGCAAATGCAACCTTATATTACAAGGATCTTCAAAAAAATTAGGCCATTTGTTATCAAATTCCATCCACATCTTAGAATCAGGCACACATCATTATTTTTCATTAGTTCTCTTATTTTGGTCATGCCATTGCATAAGTTCAACAATGTCTCTACACATATACATTCAGAGTAATCATGGGATTATCAAAAAGCGGTGAAAAACCTTTATAGGAACCATAGCTGATTTCAACCCTTGTTTATACCTCACTTCATGACATTTTGAACATTCACTCTCACTTGTAATATTGTTTCAAAATAATGCACAGCCTAGCTTAGTTATTTTCATACCCTAAGCCTATCTTAGTTATTTTCTTTTTACATTGACTTTGTTTTGTTAGCAATGTGGAGTTAGGTGGTAACAATGAACTTAATAATGCCAATAACTGATCTACACTCTCATTTTTCCAACCAAAAACCACTTAAAAATTAAGAATTTGAAGGATTGTTGTCAAATAAATTAACTTACAATTAGCATACATAGGCTTTAAAGCATCCTCCATCAACTTGGCCCAATCATCATAAATTCAAACCCTTCATCTAACATTGTTGCCTCTTCATCTATGTTTGGTGTCACTTCATCTATGTTTGTTGCCTCTTCATCTCTCACACTCTACAATTCTATCATATCTTCATAATAATTATAATCCTAAGAGATTATACCACTATTCCCATATATTATCATATGTTGATAAATCATATATCTTTTTCTCACCTATCCACCAAGACAGTCATGACATAGACATGGATATTTGTCCATGTCCCTCTCATTGGCTATTCTCTCATCAAATGCGTGGTATTGATCCATAGTCAACATTCAATGTTGATCCATCTGTAATGTTATACACAGTAATAAAAATCTTTTGGGGAAAAAAATGGCAAACCAAAAGTTTAAGATTTTTTGAAAATATCAAGAAAAAAATTAGATTTTTTTAAAAATGTAAAAAATTGTAGACTAAGATACAAAAACTATTTTTTTTAATTGAAAGGCATTTCCATAGAAGTAGAGTTATAGAGAGAAAATAAAATAGAGAGTTTAACTAATGAATTGTAAAATATTGATTTTTTTAGTTTATATTTAAATTGTTAATTACATTATATTGCACATCCTTCAAACTCAAAGCATTACTTCACATTGCATAACTAATAACTAGATGTTGATAGATGGAAAATTTTCAATTACAATATAGTTTTTACAAATTCAACCTAAGCAGTTATGCAATTAATTCACATTGCATAACTAATAACTAGGATTAGTTGCCAATTACATTTGCTTGTCATGGCATTCCATGAGACTACATTTTTTTGAAGCATTTTTTCAAATAGTTTAGTGCCTTGTCTATGCTGCCACATTTTTCATATATGTATACCAAAGCATTTTATCAAATAGTTCACTACCTTTTTGTTATCCCTAAAAGTCTAAAACAAGTGCTTTTGAACAAGTGATGGATGCTTGGAAAAAATTTATCAAATCACAATAGTAAGCAATAACATAGAAAAGGCAATGAACTGGTTGAAAAAAAAACCTCAAAGAAATATGGTCTCAAGGTGATGGAATGCCATGAGAATCCATAATGATTCACTTTTCATGGCATTTCTCATGGCATTCCATCACCATGAGACCACATTTTTTTGAGGCATTTTTTCTAAAATTCATCCTAGGAGTTGATATTCCTTTTATAGTCATTCATAAGCATCCCATATCATGTCCATGTGAAAGACATTTGTATTTTGATTATTGATGTGTTTTTTGTCTCTTATCATAGCCCTATAGTACATTTAAATAGCTTTGGTAGGTGTGTGGGAACTAAAGGAAGTGAAAATATAGTTACCTCTTCCCCACAACATGTAGGAACTTTACTTATGGGGTTACAGTATACAAAGACTGGTTATCATGGCCCCACAGAGGTCTCAAAAGTAATTAGAGAGCTAGTAACAAGAGTTTGAGTAGCATATAATATAAATGCCTCAAATAAATGTGGTCTCATGGTGATGGAATGCCATGACAATCCATAACAATTCACTTGTCATGGAATTCATCATAGCATTCCATCACCATGAGACCACATTTCTTTGAGGCAATTTTTCCAAAATTCATAAAATTCATCCTAAGAGTCCATATTCCTTTTACAATTATTCTAGGAGGCATTCATAAGCATCCCATATAATGTCCATGTGAAAGACATTTGTATTTTAATCATTAATGTGTTTTTTGTCTCTTAACACTACCTTGCAGTACATTTCAATAGTTTTGGCAAGTGTGTGGGAACCAAAGGAAGTGAAAATATAGTTGTCACTTCCCCGTAGCATGCAAGAACTTCACTTGCAATGTTTTGATATATAAAGATTGGTTACCATGGCCCCGTGTAGGTCTCAAAAGTAATTGGAAGGATGACGGTAAGAGTTTGAGTAGCATATAATATTTCACTATGGTCTCGTGACAAATAAAATGTTGACCTATGGTAATGTGGTATGAACAAATAATAAAGGTTCACCATAACCCCATGGTAGACAAGAAGATAAATGGTGGCATGACGCTAAGGATAGATTTCTATTTTAATAAATATGATGTATGTATGGTAAGGTGGCTTAATGTTACTATAACTTTATACGAGTATGATGGATGACCTTTGATTGGACTTTTATGAAATGAACTTGGAAACTATATTTAATTGGAGATTTGTTGATTGGGTGGGGCCAGTTTAGGGTATTTTGAAATGGTTTCCTATGTTTTATTTATATTTATATATGTATAATTATTTTTTAAATTGAATGGTATTAGTATTGTGGTTAATTTTTAAATGTGGAGACCACTTTTTTAAAGCTTCATAATATTTATTATGTTATTTTATGTTTTTGGTATAATAGCATATAATCTCATAACATTTTTATTTTATGCTAAGATTTTTTGATTTCATGGCACGAACTAGATTAATGGCAAAATGATCAACTCTATATCAAAATAAAATTTGGAATTTTATTTATATTTCATCATTCAAGAAAATTAAGTGGTGATTGTAGAGGGTGAATTCAAGCTCTCTGTGTGCACTTCAGCCATCTTCAAACTGGGTAAGTTTGCCTCATCACTCTCTTCATAAAAGTTGGTATTTAGTTTCTACTTTGTTTTCAACTAGTTTGGTAGAGTACATGACTATCAAAACCCTAGCTCATAAAAGCATCAAACTATGACACCTAATAAATTTGAGTCTAAAAGTAAGAGCACTAAACCCCCTATTCCCAAGAAGCAGTCCCTTAAAAAGTCACTATTGGACATTTTTCCAAATTTAGTTGAAAAAGGGTATAAGAAACTATTCAAGGATCTATTTGAGGGGTGTCAGGATGCTAGAGTCCCTATCTCAGGATAAAAGTTTTTTTGGTATTTTTTTGAAAATCAATATGGACAAGGACCAATTTCAAACCCATGGAGTTTGAATTTGGCTAAGCTTGTGGTGCCAAATGTATTCATTGATGTGGATTTGATTAGGATATTGGTACCACACTATTATCTAGCCACCAAAACTATCAGGTTGCCAAATTAGTCACCATTATGGGTTGTGGACAAAAATGTAATCATTGATTGCTTCATGCTCAACAAGCAAGCCCTCACAAAATTTGACTTGAAGAAGAGTGAAAAAGAATATACCAGTCTAAGAAATACACATAGGACTGATGAGTTGCCCATGTACATGAGGAAAGGGGCCAACAATAGAAATATTTCAATCCTAACCACTACAATTGAGCCTTTTCCCATTGATGACTTTGTTGTGTATTTCAAAAGGACATCTTTTGCTTTGTGTCAAGTCCTAGGAATTAATGCCCAAGATAGAATGATAGTTGGCATGATGATGATGGCCATGAGAATATAGAACCTAGAGGCTAATATTGAGTATGATTTTACATCATTTATTGAGAAGAAATTGTATGACAGATTTTTGCAAATAAGGGAGAACAAGACACCTATGGAGTTCAAATATTATTATTTGTTGTGTCATTTAGTTTTGTATCAAAATAGAAGGAATTGGCCCAAAAATATGGACTTGAGCATGATTGATCAAAAGAGATAGAGATTTCCTACATAGTGTTGGTGTTATAAATGGGACACTCATTGTCAGAATAGTAACTATGTTGTGTTCCATGATGATTTCTTAGTCATAATAATGAATTACCTTGGTAGTTGTTTTCCTAGATTGACCAAAGAGTTTAGAGAAATGTTGAGGCCTATTGCTCATAGGCTAGAATAGGGTCACAAACATAAATTTTTTGATTGGTATTTCTTGCATGACTATACTATACTAAGAGTATAGGGGTGTAATTAGCCACCCCATGTGTTGCCAAAATTTGTGCCAAATAGAATTGTTTTTCTTGAATTCATGTGGTAGATGCTCAAGATGGAGAAAGATGTAATGAAAAAAAAAATAAGGGCACATTTATTCTAGATTCCACTATGTTTGGTGAATGGTACATTGGTCCAAATACCTTGGAGGAGTTGCAAGCCTATTTAAAGGCTAAATATTCTTTGAAATTAGTGTTAGGTTGTGGAGCTAAAAGCTTCACTGTTATGCAAATGGTGGAGGTTACTAGAGTTAGACAGTCACCAACATCAGTCAGACTGCCGACATCAGTCAGGGGTTGACCGAGAAGCTACCGACATCAGTCAGGCATCAGCCGATGTCGGTCATCTCTAGACAGACAAGAACTGACGTCGGTCGCCTATGCATTTCCAAAACTGTTAGTTAGACGAATAGTTAGTTAAACAAATAGTCAGTTTGCATGTAAAGACTAATTTTAGTCTTGAGTCCACTTTTCTAATTATTGTTTGCTTGGGGTTCTATTTAAGAGACCCATGGGGGATGTAATGTAATTTAGAGGATAGAAGGACTTGCAAAGGCAAGGACAATATCCTTCCAAGGGTAAGATCAGTTGATCTGTAGGTTGTGTAAGATCAGGGAGATCTACATGGTAAGTAAGATCCGTTAGATCTGCAGGTGTGCAAGATCAAGGAGATCTACTTGGAGTACGTTGAGTACTTAGTGGACTGGTATTGTAGGTAAAACAACTGGTTGAGTTGATTATCATAAATAACTGGTGGAGGGAACAACTATGTGTTTGAGTTGGTTTGTAATTAAGAGAGAGAGAGAACTCTTGAGGGAGAATTATTGTACACCCAAGAGGTGTGGGAAGAGTGTGATTTCTTCATTGTATTTCCTTTTGGAAGAGTGTTAATACAAGATTGTATTATCTCTCATATTTTGTGTTGTTTTTGAATTCTAGTTACTTATTACTTTTGGTTAAATTTTGTGTTTAGTTGCTTGTATAAAAGTAATCAATTGTCCTCTAAGGAGGAACCTGACAAGTGGTATCAGAGCCTGGTTGAAGGTTTATCAAAGCTTGGTTTACTAACACCTTGGTTCAGAGCAAGTTAGTGTTTGTTGATTACAGGTCACTCACAGGGGTTTCTATTTGAGTGAGAATATAGCAATGGCAGAAGAAAGTAAGCTAAGAATGGAGAAATTCAATAGAAATAATTATCAATTATGAAATTATGGAAAGAAAGGGCATGCAAAGAAAGATTGTTGGTTGGTAGAAGATCAGCATGAAGGAAATAAAGAAGGAAATGATACAGGTATTGTTGCACAGGATGCTCTTATATGTTCCTTGGATAAAGTAGAATCTTGGGTTTTAGATTTTGTTGCCTCATTCCATGCAACCCCAAATAGAGTATTTTTCCATGATTATGTCCATGGAGACTTTGGAAAGATTTATTTAGGGGTTGGTGAGCCTTGTTAAATTGTTGGCAAAGGGGAAGTGCAACTGAAATTGCAGACAGGCAACACATGGGTGTTGAAGGATGTCATGCATGTCCCAGTCCTAAAGCAGAATTTGATTTCTATAAGAAAGTTGGGTGATGAGGGTTGCACAGTAACTCTCACAACAGAATCTTGGAAAGTTTCCAAGGGTGCACTTATATTAGCAAGAGGTAAGAAAGTAGGTACACTTTATCTATCTACTTGTATTATTGATTCTCCTTCTATTTTATCTACTTCAGATGTAGATGCAAAGATGTGGCTTTGTAGGCTTGGTCACATGAGTGAGAAGGGAATGGATGTTCTTAAGTCAAAAGGTAAGCATTCAGATTTGAAAAGCATAGATTGAGATTTCTGTAAGCAACAGAAGAAAGTGAGGTTTCTTGAAACTGATGCTACAAGAAAGGATTGGGTTTATTGCATAAAGAAGAAATCTGATGTTTTTGACAAAGTTAAGAATTGGAAAGCCTTGGTTTTCAAGGAGAAGATGATGGATAGAGATCATCTCAAGAGGTTGAATAATTTTGAGTAGGGCAGTGTTGATTTAGACAAGGTTATGATCCAAAATGAGCTCGTAGGTAAAAATCATCACTCACAAGAAAACACAGTTACCGACGTCAGTCAGGTGAGAACTAACATCGATCAAGCAGGAACCAATGTCGATCATGTGCAGACCAAAGTTAGTGATGTCGGGCAGGTGGACACTGATTTCAGTCAGGGAACTGACGTCGGTGATTAGGAGGAATCGACATCGATCAGGTGCAGATCGAGGTCGGTCAGAGATGACTGAGATCGATCACTATTAAAATGGATTTTGGGCAGATAACAAGCTATCAAGGAGTCTCAAATGCCCATGTGGAGGACTGAAAGGGTAAGTAAGCCTCAAATTCATTATTCCCCTTCTTTACACTACTTGTTGCTCACTGATGGTCAAGAACTATGAAGTTTTGAAGAGGCAATGCAGGTAGAATCCAGAAAATAGTGGGAGCATGGCATGAATGAGGAAATTGATTCCTTGGAAGAGAATCAAATGTGGGATTTGATAGAGTTACCAGTCAAAATTAAAGCACTAAAATACGAATGGATTCATAGGTTAAAGAAAGGAGAGAATGGATAGGTGAGACAGAAGGCCAGGTTATATGGTCTTGAGCAAGCTACAAGACAATGGTGGTATAGGTTTGATAGGTTTATGACAAAGCATGGCTTTAGTCAATGTCAGTGTGACCATTGTGTTTATTTTACCAAGTTGGATAATATTAGCTACATTATCCTGTTACTGTATGTAGTGTATATGCTTGTTGCAGGGTCACACATGCAAAAAATTGCTGAGTTAAAGATAAAATTGGTTTAGAGGTTTGCCATGAAGGATTTGGAAGCAGCAAAGAAAATCCTTGGCATGAGTATTTCTAGAGATAGGGAAAGTCACAGGTAAATTTTGTCTCCAGAGTATTATGTGAATAAGGTAGTGGAGAGGTTCAATTTACAGGATGTAAAATTGGTAAGCACACCTATGGTTGGACAGTTCAAGTTGAGCTTAGAACAGTGTCCCAAATCACATGATGAGGTTGAGTACATGAGTACTAGACCTGATATTTCCCAAGCAATGGGAGTTGTCAACAAGTTTATGGCCAATCTAGGAAAGGAGCACTGGAAAGCAGTTTAGTGGATTCTTAGGTATCTGAGAGGGACTAGTAGTAGGTATTTATGCTATGCAGGGTCAAGCACTTCTCTATGTGGGTATGTAGATTCAGATATGGCAGGTGACTTGGATGGCAGGAGAAGCACCACAGGATATGTGTTCACTATTGGTGGTACGGTGGTTAGCTAGATTTCAGAGATGCAGAAGGTTGTTGTAGTCATGGTGGCTAGCAAGGATAAGAACCCTATCGGAATGTTAACAAAGCTGAGAACAAAGGAGAAGTTGAATCTTCATTCAACTTCTATTGGTCTTCAAGATTAAACTTGAAGAGGGATACAAGCCAAAAATAGATTAGAGGATGTTGATGTATAGGTACAGGTGTAGCTATTTATGTCCAAGTGGGAGATTGTTAGGTTGTGGAGCTAAAAGCTTCACTATTATGCAAATGGTGGAGGTTGTTAGAGTTAGACAGTCACCGACGTCGGTCAGACTATCGACATCGATCAAGGGTCGACTGGGAAGTTGCTGACATCGGTCAGGCATCGACTGACATCGGTTAGGCATCGGCTGACATCGGTCATCTCCAGACAGACAAGAATCGATGTAAGTCGCTTGTGTATTTCTAAAACTATTAGTTAGATGAATAGTTAGTTAAATGAACAGTCAGTTTGCATGTAAAGACTAATTTTAGTCTTGAGTCTTCTTTTCTAATTATTGTTTGTTTGGGGTTTTATTTAAGAGACCCATGGGGGCTGTATTGTAATTTGGAGGATAGAAGGACTTGTAAAGGCAAGGACAAGATCCTTCCAAGTATAAGATTAGTTGATCTGTAGGTTGTGAAAGATCAGGGAGATCTACATGGTAAGTAAGATCAGTTAGATCTGCAGGTGTGCAAGATCAAGGAGATCTACTTGGAGTACTTTGAGTATTTGGTGGACTAGTATTGTAAGCAAAACAATCGGTTGAGTTGATTGTCACAAATAACTGGTGGAGGGAACAAATCTATGTTTGAGTTGGTTTGTAATTGAGAGAGAGAGAACTCTTGAGGGAGAATTATTGTACACCCAAGAGGTGTGGGAAGAGTGTGATTTCTTCATTGTATTTCCTTCTGGAAGAGTGTTAATACAAGATTGTATTGTCTCTCATATTCTATGGTATTTCTAAATTCTAGTTACTTATTACTTCCGGTTAAATTATGTGTTTATTTGCTTATACAAAAGTAATCAATTGTGCTCTAAGGAGGAACCTGACAAGTGGTATCAAAGCTTTCTACTCCAAGATCCTGACAATTAGGGATAGAAAGGGTTTGTGATATAGAGGGTCACATGAACTTTTTTAGACAAGTCATCCTTACCAAGATGGGGATATCCCATCAAATCAATTTTGATGAGGATGTGATCAAAAATTGTGTCACTTTTGAAGAGGTATATAATAGGAAAAGAAAATGGAAAATTTTGAAGAAGATAGAGGATGACAAAAGAAAACAAATCCCTAATTTTTTAGGATTTTTTGTTGAAGAGAAGGACCCTTTGAAAAGAATAGATTTGATAATTGAAAATTTTGAAAAACTATATAGAAAGTATTAGAATTAGCATACAAAGGCTACCAACCTCTTTGTCAAAAAGCTAACAGGAGTTATGATTTAAGAATCTAGTCTAGATGCAATGTCAGTGCAAGATCCAACTATTCTTGATTCACCACCTACCAAAAGGCAAAAGACTGATGATCTTTCTCTAATGGTTCCATATGAAATGACTGAAAGAGTTGGTGACTCTAAGGAGGTGGCCAATATTTTGAGGCATATGAGAGAGGAAGAGGAAGTTGATCAACCCCTTGTTGGTTAAGAAATAGAAGCACACAAACTAGAAGCAAGAATGGATGAACAGGTACATGATAAGCCTAAACTACAAGAAGATGAAAGGGTTATGGATTATATGAGGTTCATCGAGGATGATGATTTTTTCAATACCCCAGAATTCAAATATTTTTGGCTCAAAATGAAGATCAAATAATTTGAAGAAAAGGTGGAAATAAATAAAATCGGTCATGATGAATCTCAGCATGATCAAATTGTGACATAGACTTTCAAGGATTTGAAAATTGATGAAATAAATGTCAACCCTAATGAGGCTAGACAAATGGTTTTGAAGAGTAATATGTTGATCATCCCTAGCCTTGAATTGAAGAAAATGTTTTTGTTGGACCAAGTGAGAAATCAACATGACCAAATGATAGTTTTTGAGTTTGATTATGAGGATGGTATCAGTGGTTGTGGGTTTAACCCAAAGATAGAGACTCTAGCAATATGGGCCACATAAAAGAACACCAAAAAGCTAATATTGCTTGATATATTCCAAGAGTTGAGGGGAACAACTATGGTGAAAACATTTTAGGATACATCAGTGCTTGAAGCTACCACCCTTACTATGCACTCTACAATGTTCCCACAAGCTGATGTCAAGAAAATAGATCAAAGATTGATCGACTATGAAAAAACTCAAATTGTGATGAAGTGAATAGGTTATATTTAGAAAATGTTAAACTAAAGCTATAGTTGAATGGTGTTGGTTCTTAAATCCAAGCAATTGTGCCATATCAAGCCCTTGTGCCACAAATAACTAGTGATAATACAGTCCCAGTTGATCAATTGAATGCATTAAAGTTGAAGTTGGAGAAAGAAATTAAATATTTCAAAAAGCAAAATGAGAAGACAAAGGATGAGGCCGAATTGAAAATCCTTGAGGTGTTGGAGAAGATTTTGGAATACAAATTAAAATTAGTTGTTGACAAGTTAGGAGATGTGCATGAATTTTATTCTTCCTTGCCTCGGGCCATTAATCAATTGAAGGTCAATCTTTCTATTTTGGATCCAATATACAAAAAATGGCAACTTGCACACCATACATTGTTAACCTTGTGCAAAGTTCTACAAAGAGATCCAGGTGCTCTGGCCTCACTCAAGCCAACAAAGAAGATAGTGAAAATGATCTTGGATGAATTTCAATATGTGAATGGTGAGAGCTAGAAAATACAAGTAAAGATTGAATCTTTTTCTACCTTCAAACACTAGTTTATTCTTTCTATTTTGATACAGGATAAAAATATCAAAGATTTTGATGCATTGAAAATTGAATAAGGTCAAATAGTTTCTCAAGCCATTGATTTCTTGAAAAAAGATCAAAACATAAATATTCTCAGTTTCAATGTCATTTTGGATAGAGTAATTATTCTAGATGTTGTATATGCAAAGTTTATCATTGATGTCAAAGTATTGCTAGAAAAAAGATGGAAATATCACTAGGCCAACCTACTACATATCTAAGAATATAAGTGACCTAATTTTTTCATAGTGTACCAATGGTAGAATCAGTGTTTGAAAACTAAAGAATAAGTATGCCAAGTATACAGAGGAGAAATGAGCATCAAGCTGGCATCAACATGACACCAAAAAATCTTGGAAATCCTCATATTTTTTCTTTTTCTTATTTTTATGCTTTCCAATATGTATTCAAAGTATATTTGGTGGTTTTTTTAAGACTTGTCAAAAAGTATATGTTGTAATAGGTCATATTAAGGGGTGGGTATATGAAAAGTCATTTTTTGGAATGTGAAAGGTCTTAAGCTTGTAGCTTCATTCACCCCTATAAGAAGGAAACCAAGACCTTGGAAAGCTCTCTCAGAATTCAATTTTGGAAAAAGATATTGTAAGGCCTGCTCTTCAAATATATATCAATAAAAGCAAACCACATATCTCTAGTACCATATATCTAGTTCTCAATTGCTTGTTGAATATTCATGTTATACTTTATCTAGTTGTCTCCATTTTTGTTTCTCCTTATTATTTAAATTAAGATATCAAGTATATGTTTAGTTATTCAAAACACATTTACTTATTTTGGGTGGTTTATCTAATTCGATTTCCTCAAGTAGGGATTAAATTCCATTATATAAATCACTTTTACTTGGAGGATTCAGTTTGGATAATTAATAAGACCTAGGTAGTAATAATCTTGCATGTTTATGCCAGTCATAGATAATCCCATGCTAATTAATTCAAGTTATGGCTAGATAGAAAGCATAAATATTTCTATGAACAGACTCTATTACCTAATTATTGAGAAAGGCACCAATCAATTCTTTTCTATAATCATTTCCTTGTATCATATTCAAAAATTCCAATTTTAATTTCCTATTGTGTAGGAGTAAGAGTAATAGTAGAATAGAAAATTAAAAAAAAAAACCTAATTCAAATCATATGCCAGTTTGGATTAGGGTGAATTGGATGATTCAATTGAAAAAATTACATAAATCCTTTATTCTACTCTAAAGTCACCAACAAGTTTGAAGAGTAATTAATCATTGGTGAATATAAGGTAACACCCACCTAGGCAAAGCAAAGCCTAAAGTGTAGAGAATCCTAACCACTTAGGTTGATTCTGTCAGTTGGCCAAATTGGTTGTATGACCTCATCATAAAGCTTGGCTTCCTTTTAAGGTTTTGCATATTATAAATTTGAGAACTAACATAATGCTTTGGAAATTTTAAGAAAGGCAAATTGCATAGATCCACATGATGCCCATGCATTTATAAAGATGGGTGAGTTATTAATATCATTAGACCCTAGTGTAGCCTTAGATTCTCTTAAGATGCCAAAGTCTCTTCTAAAGAAGAGTAGAGAATAAGTATCCATTGAATTGTTAGACAACATTGGGGTTCTTCATTTTGAGCATGATGAACTAGAGTTGGCTCAACAAACTTTTATGGAGGCATTAGGAAATGATGTTTTGCCTCTATATAAATATTTGTGGTCAATTTTGTGCATTTTTTACTTGTAAGATTCTCATTGTTAGTGAAAAAGGTAGTGCTCAGGAAGGAATGGAAAAGATGCATAGATCCTTTTAATTATACCCATATTATGCAATGACATTGAATCATTTAGCAAACCATTTTTTCTTCGCAAGGTAACATTTTCTTGTGGAACAGTTGACTAAGATAGCTATTGTTTCAACTAACCACCCTCTCATGAAATCTTATTCATATTATAATCTTTCATGATCTTATCATAGTAAAGGTGATCATGACACCACTAATATATACTACATGGCATCGGTCAAGGAAATCTAGAGGCCACAAGATTTTGTGGATAGGTTCAATTGAAGCTAAGAGATATTAAGAGTTCTCTCTCAAATTTTGAAAAGGTTATTGAGGTCTACCCTGAGAACCATGAGAGATTAAAAGCTATAGGCCATATATATGCTCAACAAGGGTAGGTAGAGAAGGCTTTGGAAATTTTAAGAAAAAAAACTCACATAGATCTACGTGATGCCCATGCATTTATCAAGATGAGTGAGTTATTAATATTATCAAACCCTAGTGCAGCCTTAGATTCTCTTAAGATAGCAAAGTCTCTTCTAAATAAGATCAAATAATAAGTACCCATTGAATTATTAAAAAAAATTGGGGTTCTTCATGCTGAGCATGATGAAATAGAGTTGGCTCAATAAACTTTTGTAAAGGCATTAAGAAATGGCATTTGGGTTGAATTCATAAATAAAATCCCCAATCCAAATTCTGTATTTTTTCTATACACTTTAAAGATATGGAATGCCTCCAATTAATATAATAAGGTGGTGTCTCACTTGAGTTACAAGTTCAATTCCCATAGTCTCCAAAATACATAGAGGAAACTATTAGTGTAGGTTTTTATTTTTCCCTATTTATTAATTAGGGAAATTGTATTTCTTGTGTATACATGGAGTTTTCCTACATTTATGGGATAGGCTAGCTTATGTGGAGGTGTGTGTCATAGATGTGTCATAGGTGTCATAAGAATGTCATAAGTAATTCCCTTGATGGGAGTTACTTCTCTATTCTTAGCACCTTGTCACCACCTTTCATGGAGGAGTTACATTCTATTCTTGGGGTGCCTTGTCCACCTTTTGTGGAGGAGTTACTTATGTACTCTCCTATTTGTATTCCTCACTTTAGCCATCTCCTGCTAATCAGATTTTGGTTTTCTCCATTTTGTCTTGTGCAATTTCTCTTATTGTGTTATTTTCAAATTGCTTTAGCATCTATGTGGTGTGCACTTGTTCATCTTGTGTGATCATGTCTTCATTGCACTCGCATTATCCAGATTCTGGCAACAACTCTGATATGGTATCAGATCTTTCTCGATAATTTGTGTGTGTTTATGCTCTTATCTTATTTTGAAATCAAGAGGAGTGGAGTTCTCTTTATTTTTTTATTCTAGATTTGGTCTAAAATTTAAAAAAAACACTTTCAAAATCTTTTCTGGGTAGTTTCCTTGGAAATCCTTGGCCTTTGGGTTTTTTTTGGCTGTCTTCAGTTCAGGACAAGCATTCAACAAGTAGAAGAAAGGAGCAGCATTCAACAGCAGAAGAAGGAGCAGTATTCTGCAACTCTGTGCCAACCTTCCTATGGTCTGTGCCTAGTTTGTTCTTCTGGTCTGCGCCTCCTTTCTACAGCTTCAATAGAAAAGTGCCTTCATTAGGCCATACTACATCCTTATCTAACTATTTTTTTGTTTGCCAAGCCTTCAGCAAGCATTCAGTTCTGCCACATGCCGTACGGCTCGCCTTTCTGGTCAGCAGTCAGTGCCAACTTTAATCTCTGTCCTTCCAGCAAGTCAGCAAATCAGGTCTATTTTTTTGGTAAATAATTATGCACCTAGATTCTAATCTTTCTCTAGCAAGGCGCCAGGTTGTACGGCGTTTCCAATAGATCTCTGGTTTTGTCTTTTCTGCTAAAATTTTTGGACTGTGATTTCTTGCATATGGCACTTCTTTTCTTGGTTTCCAACTCCTCTTTTGGTGGGCCCACTCTCTTTTTTTTGTAAATATACCTTTTTAATTATTTTGATATTCTTAAATTAGTAATTTGAATGTTTGATTTAAAATCAAATTTGAAATTAGCATTCAAAACGGCAATTTAGAGGTTTAATTTCAACTTGTATCTTCGACCTACGAAGATGAAGGGTGAGGCCCGGGTTGGCGGGAGGCCAATTCTCCCTCAAAAAAACCTCCTTTGGATTATTCATTTTGTGCCAAATCCAGTGATTGGTTGGAAGGCCACTTTCTCTCCCAGTGATGTTTTAGTACTTTTTTTTGTAAAAAATACTAGTTTACGGAAAAATTGTAACTTTAAAATCTTGCAAACGGTAGCTCGATTTTGGGTGCCATTTTTTGTAAAAGTGTTTTTAATTTAATTCTCCACAGCATAGAATTTTTATTTTTTAAAAATGCACTAGTTTATAAAGTGCCAAAATTTGGGTCTCTTGAGACGCATTTTCGACTGAGTCCGACGTCTTGTTTGCTTTAGTCTTGCACTGATTGCTCTAAGATGCATTTCCAGCTGAGTCCAACGTCTTTTAAGCATGCACTTGCATATTTTGGGGGGACTCAATATTTTAGGGGGGTGTGATTGCTTTTCACAACTTGCTTTCATTCTCCTTTCTGCATACATTCATAACTTGCAATCAACACTTCACCTAATTTCAGCTAAAAATAGATTATTTTCAACTTAAACCCCTAAAACCCTTCAACTATCATGAATGGAAAGTTAAAATGTCAATCATTCTTAGAAGCAAAGGGTTGTATAGGATCACCATGGGTACAGAAGTAGAACCCAGCACAGATGTTGAAAAGGTTAAGTGGTACAACTATAGTGATGAAGCCTTTGGGTTACTGAGCTTGTCTGTGTCTCCAAAAATTCTCTTCCACTTAGAATCCTCCCAAACTCCTAATGACATATGGGACACCTTAGAAAATTTATTTGGGAAGCTTGATGAGATGAGAGGTCATGAGCTCAAAAATGAACTCATAAGTCTAAGTCCTAACAACTTTGACACCCTACAGGACTTCTTCACTAAGTTTAAGGCCCTTAGATTATAATTTAAAGAGTGTGGGATAGAGAAGAAAGATGATCAACTCATACTTTCTATTCTCACAAAGCTAGGTCCAAGCTATTCAGTCTTTGTCTTCACTTTTTATGCCACTAAAAGTGCTCTTAGCACTACATGGAAAATGCCTTCTTTGGATTCATTCATTACTGACTTGACTAGGGAGCAAGATAAGCTAATTCAGATGGGAACAATGAAGTCTACTCAACCCCAAGCCTTGATAGCTGGAAATGGTAAGGATGAGACTTCAACAAAGGAGAAGAAGAAAAAGAACAAGGACCAGGAGAAGAAGAAAGAAAACACCAATCCTGCCAAAAACAACACTGAGTCTTCATCCTCCAATGCTAAACCTAAGAAGGAGAAGGTTAAGTGTGCCTTTTGTAAAAATATAGGGCATGATGAACACAAGTGCATGAAGAAATAAATAGACCACCTAACTCATCTTCTAGAGAAGAACAACATAGGTGTTCATGAGTCCATCAAGCAGAATTCATCAACCCAAGATTCTACTAAGGCAAAAGGCAAGGGTAAGGAGAAAGAAAATGGTGTTAAGTTATGGAGCTAAAAGCTTCACAGGTATGCAAATGTGGAGGTTGTTGAGTGACATAGTAATCGACGTCGATCAGGCCAACCGACATCAATTATCTCCAGCTACACAGTAATTGGCATCAGTTAGGGGTCGACTGGCATCGGTCAGACAAGAACTGACATCAGTCATCTAAGCATTTCCAGGCGGCATTTCCAGAATTAGAATTGCTAATTTTAGGAGAACAGCTAGTTTGCATGTAAAGACTAATTTTAGTCTTGAGTCTGTATTTCTAATTATTGTTTGTTTTGGGATCTATTTAAGAGACCCATGGGGCTGTATTGTAATCAAGGACTAAAGGATTATATCCTCAAGTGTAAGATCTAGAAGGTCTACAAGAGTGCAAGATCAGGAAGATCTACATGGCAAGTAAGATCGGTTAGATCTGCAAGTGTGCAAGATCAAGAAGGTCTGCTTGGTGAGTAAGGTCAATTAGATCTGTAAGGTGCAAGATCAAGGAGATCTACTGTATGTAAGGTAGGCAAAACAACCATTGAGTTGATTGTCACTAGTGGAGGGAACAACTCAATTATTGAGTTGGTTGTAATTGATTGAGAGAGAGAGAACTCTTGAGGGAGAAATATTGTACACTCAAGAGGTGTGGGAAGAGTGAGATTTCTTAATTGTATTTCCTTCTAAAAGAGTGTTAATAAGGATTGTATTGTTTCTCGTATCACCTATTCTTTGTTGTTTCTAAATTTTAGTTACTTATTACTTTTGGTTTAATTCTGTGTTTAGTTGCTTATACAAAAGTAATCAATTGTACTCTAAGGAGGATCCTAATAGCTGGTATCAGAGCCAGGTTCATCAGAGTAGGTTCATTAGTTCCAGGTTCATCAGAGTGGGTTAGTATTTTTTGATTACAGGTTCACTCTCAAGGGTTTCTGATTGAGTGGGAGTAAAGCAATGGCAGAAGAAAGTACACTAAGAATGGAAAAATTTAATGGCAAGAATTATTAATTATGGATGATGTAGATAGAAAATTATCTATATCAGAAAGATCTGTACTTACCATTGGGTGGTGTTTCAAGTAAGCCCACATATATGCAAGATGAAGAATGGAATGTTTTTGATAGAAAGGCTCTGGAATCTATAAGGTTGAGCCTGGCATCGTTTGTGATCTCCAACTTATCATAGGCAAAGACAATGATAGAGTTAATGGAATCTTTGGCAAATTTATATGAAAAACCCTTAGCTTTGAATAAGGTATTTCTTATGAAGCAATTATTTAATTTGCAAATGCAGGAAGGTGGATATGTATATAGTCATTTTAGTGATTTTTATAGATTAGTAAATCAGTTAATTTTAATCAATATAGTTTTTGATGATGAAATTAAGGCTCTCTTAATCTTATGCTCTTTACCTGAAAGTTGGCACAGTTTGGTAATGGCAGTTAGTAATATTGCGTCTACTTCAAATATCTTGAAAGTTGATGATGTTGTTAGTGTAATCTTGAATGAATAAATTCATAAGAAAAGCACAAGGGAAACATTAGGTAACACTTTAAGTGTTGAAAGTAAGGGAAAGCAAAGAGAGAAGAGCAAGCAAGGGAAATCAAGGTCAAAGATAGGCAGGAGATCCAAACCCAAAAATGGAAGAATAACCTGCTGGAATTGTGGAAAGAAAGGGCATGTAAAGAAAGATTGTTGGTTGGTAGAAGATCAGCATGAAGGAAATAAAGAAGCAAATGATGTAGGTATTGTTGCATGAGATGCTCTTATATTTTCTTTAGATAAAGTAGAATCTTGAGTTTTGAATTCTGGTGCCTCTTTCCATGCAATCCCAAATAGAGAATTTTTCTATGATTATGTCCATGGAGACTTTGGAAAAGTTTATTTAGGGGATGGTGAGCCTTGTCAAATTGTTGGCAAAGGGAAAGTGTAGCTAAAATTGTAGACTAGAAACATATGGGTGTTGAAGGATGTCATGCATGTTTCCATCCTTAAGAGGAGTCTAATTTTTGTAGGAAAGTTGGGTGATGAGGGTTGCACAGTAACTCTCACAGCGGAATCTTGTAAAGTTTCCAAGGGTGCACTTGTATTAGCAAGAGGTAAGAAAGTAGATACACTTTATCTATCTACTTGTATTCCTAATTCTCCTTCTATTTTATCTACTTTAGATGTAGATGCAAAGATGTGGCTCTGTAGGCTTGGTCACATGAGTGAGAAGGGAATGCATGTTCTTAAGTCAAATGTTAAGAACTGGAAAGCCTTGGTTTTCAAGGAGAAGGTGATGGATAGTGATCAACTCAAGAGGCTGAATATTTCTGAGCAGGGCAATGTTGATTTGGACAAGGTTATGATCTAAAATGAACTCACGGGTAAAAATCATCACTCATAGGAAAACACAAAAACTGGCATCAGTCAGGCACATACCAACGTCGATCAAGCAAAAACCAACGTCGGTCTGATGGAGACCAAAGTTGGTGATATCGGGCAGGTGGACACCGATGTCGATCAGGAAACTGATGTCGGTGATCAAGTAGAATTGGCATCGGTTAGGTGCAGACCGAGGTTAGCCAGAGATTACCAAGATCGTTCACTGTTAGAATGAAATTTGGGCAGATAGCAAGCTGTCAATGAGTCTCAAACACCCATGAGGAGGTCTAAAAGGGTAAGTAAGCCTCAAATTCATTATTCCCCTTCTTTATACTACTTGTTGCTCACTGATTGTGGAAAACCAGGAAGTTTTGAAGAGGCAATGCAGGTAGAATCTAGGAAACAGTGGGAGCATGGCATGAATGAGGAAATTGATTCCTTAGAAGAGAACCAAATGTGGGATTTGGTAGAGTTGCCAGCCAGAAAGAAAGCACTAAAAAATGAATAGATTTATAGGTTAAAGAAAGGAGAGAATGGACAGGTGAGACATAAGGCCAAGTTATATGGTCTTGAGCAAGCTGCAAGATAATGGTGTTTGAAGTTTGACAGGTTTATGACAAAGCATGGATTTAGTCAATGTCAATGTGACCATTGTGTTTATTTTACCAGGTTGGATAATGATAGCTACATTATCCTATTACTGTATGTAGTGTATATGCTTGTTGTAGGTTCACACATGCAGAGAATTACTGAGCTAAAGGTAAAATTAGCTCAGACATTTACCATGAAGGATTTGAGAGTAGCAAAGAAATTCTTTGGCATGAGTATTTTTAGAGACAGGGAAAATCACAAGTTGATTTTTTCTCAAGAGGATTATGTGAATAAGGTAGTGGAGAGGTTCAATTTACAGGATGCAAAACTAGTAAGCACACCTATGGTTAGACAGTTCAAGTTGAGCTTAGAATAGTGTCTTAAATCACATGATGAGGTTGAGTACATGGTATGTACTAGCCTTGATATTACCCAAGCAGTGAGAGTTGTCAGCAAGTTTATGGCCAATCCAGGAAAGAAGCACTGGAAAGCAGTTCAGTGGATTCTCAAATATCTGAGAGGGACCAGTAGTAGGTATTTATACTATGCAAGGTCAAACACTTCTCTACATGGGTATGTAGATTCGGATATGGCAGGTGACTTAGATGGTAGAAGAAGCACCACAAGATATGTGTTCACTATTTGTGGAACAACGGTTAGCTGGATTTTAGAGTTGCAGAAGGTTGTTGCAGTCACATAGGCTAGCAAGGATAAGAACCCTGCTGATATGCTAACAAAGCCAATAACAAAGGAGAAGTTGAATCTTCATTCAACTTTTGTTGGTCTTCAAGATTGAACTTGAAGATGGAGATACAAGCCAGAAATAGATTAGAGGATGTTGTTGTATAGGTACAGGTATAGGTGCAGTTGTTTATCTCCAAGTGGGTGATTGTTAAGTTATGGAGCTAAAGCTTCATAGGTATGCAAATGTGGAGGTTGCTAAGTGACACAATAACTGACGTCGATCAAGTCAACTGACATCAGTTATCTCCAGCTACACAATAATCGGCATTGGTTAGGGGTCGGCTGGCATCGGTCAGACATGAACCGACATTGGTCATCTGTGCATTTCTAGGCGGCTTTTCCAGAATTAAAATTGTTAATTTTAGGAAAATAGCTAGTTTGCATGTAAAGACTAATTTTAGTCTTGAGTCTGCATTTCTAATTATTATTTGTTTTGGGATCTATTTAAGAGACCCATGGGGCTGTATTGTAATCAAGGACTAAAGGATTAGATCCTCAAGTGTAAGATCTAGAAGGTCTGCAAGAGTGCAAGATTAGGAAGATCTACATGGTAAGTAAGATTAGTTAGATTTGCAAGTGTGCAAGATCAAGAAGGTCTACTTGGTGAGCAAGGTCAATTAGATCTACAAGGTGCAAGATCAAGGAGATCTGTTGTATGTAAGGTAGGCAAAACAACCATTGACTTGACTGTCACTGGTGGAGGGAACAACTCAGTTATTGAGTTAGTTTTAATTGATTGAGAGAGAGAGAACTCTTGAGGGAGAATTACTGTACACCTAAGAGGAGTGGGAAGAGTAAGATTTTTTCATTGTATTTCCTTTTAGAAGAGTGTTAATACAGATTGTATTGTTTCTCGTATCACCTATTCTTTGTTGTTTTTGAATTCTAGTTACTTATTACTTCTGGTTTAATTCTGTGTTTAGTTATTTATACAAAAGTAATCAATTATACTCTAAAGAGGATCCTAACAAAGGGCAAGGCCCTTGTAGCAACTGTAGCTTCTACATCTTCATGGGTCATAGACTCGGGTGCTTCTCACCACATGGGCTCTTCACTAGTTGAGTTTTCATCTTTAGAGCCTTGTAGCATGACTTCAATTAGTTTGGGTGATGACACATCAATTTTCATTACAAAGAGAGGATCAGTTGAAATGGAAGGAGGAACATTCAACAATGTTCTAAGTTTTCCTTCTCTTTCAACCAATCTCCTATCATTGTACCAAATCACTCACATTGGTCGGGGCATGAAAGTTGATTTTTCACCAGATTTAGTGTCTATCAAGGTGTTGCATAGTGATACTACAGTGGCAGTGGGAAGGGCAGATCACCAAGCCAGGTTATACACCTTTTCACATTTTGCATCAGATTCTTCTCCTACAACATTGCTGACTCATTCAAATAGAGTTAAAAAATTGTGGCATGAGCAGTTTGGCCACCTTAACTACCGCTATCTTGAGCAACTTTGTAAAAATGACATGGTCATTGGCTTGCCTCATGTCCAATTCTCAAAAGGACTTTGTGAGGGGTGCTCCCTTGGGAAGCATCCCGAAGCAAAATTTGACAAAGGCAAAGCTTGGAGGGCTTCACAACCTTTGGAGTTAGTCCACAATGATGTATCGAGACCCTTTCCCAAACCATCTTTCACAAGGGCCAAGTACATCCTCACTTTCATTGATGATTTCTCTAGGTACACTTGGATATATTTTCTCAAACAAAAGTCTGAAGTGTTTGAAAATTTTCTAGACTTCAAGGCTTTTGTTGAGAAACAGAGTGAGAAATCCATCAAGGTTCTTTGAACTGTTAATGGAGGGGAGTTTGTCAGCATCAAGTTTGAGCAATTTTGCACCACAGAAGGGATTGATTTGCAATGCACAATCACCTATAGTCCTTCACATAATGGGGTTGCAGAATGTAAGAATAGGTTCTTGAAAGAGATGGCTAGCTGTATGATTCACTCTAAATCCTTAGCACCATAGTACTAGGCTGAAGCCATCAATTATGCTTGCTACATTCAGAATAGGGTTCCTCACAAAGCTTTGAAAGGGATAACACCCTTTGAAGATTGGCATAAAAGGAAACCTGATGTTGAGCACCTCAGGGTTTTTGGATCCCAAGCCATGGCCTGCATTTTGAAGAAGAAATGCAAAGCTATGGAAAGTCAGTCCAAGCCTTACATCTTTTAAGGATATTCAGATGGTATCAAGGGATATCACCTTCTAGATCTAGTCACACATGAGTTGTTCATCGAGAAAAGTGTCCATTTTCAGGAGAGTCCTAGAGACTCAACACTTGACCCTTCTTCTCCCTCATCAGATCTACTTCTTCATGATGATTCTTCATCAGATTCAAACTAGCTACAGCAGGTTCTTGAGCCAGAGTCATCTTCTTCTTCTTTGAGTTCAAACAGTGAGGATAGTGATGCAGCATCATCCACCTCTAGTCAGTTAGAAGATGAGGAGTTAGCACCTGACTCACCCACTTCTAGGCCACTTTGGGCCAGACAGACACTTGAGAGTGCTAGCACTTGTGCAAGAGATCTCGTAGATGACATATGTACTAGAGGGGATTTTCAGAGAGATCCACATGCCTTCTTTACTTCAGTTTTAGATCCACAGACTTTTTGAGAGGCATTGGGGGTACTTGAGTGGGATAATGCTATGGAGGAAGAATATTCTTCCTTAATCAAAAATCACACTTGGGACTTGACATCACTTCCTAAGGGAAGAAAGATGGTTTGATGTAGGTGGATATATTGAACCAAGTTTGTAGCAAATGGGTTGGTTGATAAGTATAAGGCACGATTAGTCACCAAGGGTTTCTCATAGGTGGCAAGCATTGACTACTCAAAGACCTTTGCACTCATTTCAAGATGACTTCTATCTAACTCACCTTGGCTATTTCCACAGCACATGGTTGGGATGTGCATTAGATGGATGTGAAGAGTGCCCTTCTTCACAGAGACCTAGAGGAGGAGATCTACATGGAGTAGCCACCAAGATTTTTTCAAGATTCTTCCTTAGTATGCAGACTTAGGAAATCTATCTATGGCCTCAAACAGGCCCCTCGGGCTTGGTATGCTAAGATGGATTCCTTCCTTCTCACAGCAGGTTTTAGTAGGTGCCATTTCGATCCCAATGTCTACTTATGGCAGGATGATTCACTCTTGATTTTGGTTTTATATGTTGATGACCTTTTGATCACTAAGAGTTCTTCATCATCTATTGCAGTGGTGAAGGCATCTCTTCAGGATAGATTTGACATGACAAACTTAGGTTTGTTGCACTATTTCCTTGGCATCAAGATCTCACAATCAAATTCAGGGATTTCTCTTGCACAACCTAAGTATGCTCTCGACTTATTAGCTCAGTTTCACATGGCTGATTACAAGCCATCTCTGACTCCCTTTCTATCAGGAGTCAAGCTTGAGGTTGATTGTTCTTCACCATTGGTTGATGCCACTTGATATCGACAACTTGTTGGTAGTCTCATCTACGTGACTCACACCAGGCCTAACATTTTATATACAGTGGGACTTGTCTCCAAATTCATGCAATATCCCCATGAGTTGCATTGGAAAGTAGCTAAGAGGATCTTGCATTACATACAAGGTTCACATAGATATGGGATTCATTATAGATTTGGCATAGAGGTTAACTTGGTTGGATATATAGATTTAGACTGGACTAGCGATTCACAGACTCGCAAGTCCACTTCTGGTTATAGTTTCTCTCTAGGTTCTAGTCCTATCCGTTGGTTTAGCAAGAAGAAAAATGCTATTGCCATATCATCCACAAAGGTAGAGTACAGGGGAGTTGTTAATGCAGCTACTGAGGTTATTTGGCTTTAGGGGATTCTTTTTGAGTTTGGCATTCCTATAAGGCAACCCACCATCATTTATTGTGATAACCAGAGTACCATTCAGATTTACAGGAATCTGGTTCAGCACCAGCGGACCAAGCACATAGAGATTCACATGCATTTCATTCAGGAGCTTATTCATAGTCAGCTCATTGACTTGATATTTTGCCAGTCTTCAGATTAGGTTGCAGACATTTTCACCAAACCTTTCACCGAGAGGAAGTTCATTCATCTACGATCTCTTCTTGGGGTGTGGTCCACATCTGCAGCAACATCATCTTTAGGGGGGGCCTTCTAGCCTCTTCTTTCTTTTATGTCTCTCTTTTCGGGGGAAGTTTTTTCCTATGGCTTTTCTCCTTTTCTCTATCTTATGGGAGATTGCATTTGTAGATGGGTACCTCATCAGGCCTAGTTGTCGGGACCCATTTTTATTTCCACACTTTCCACCTAAGTTGCGCTTATGGGGGGTATTAGTGTAGGTTTTTATTTTTCCCTATTTATTAATTAGGGAAATTGTATTTTTTGTGCATACATGGAGTTTTCCTACATTTATGGGATAGGCTACCTTATATGGAGGTGTGTGTCATAGATGTGTCATAGGTGTCATAAGAATCTCATAAGTAACTCCCTTGATGGGAGTTACTTCTCTATTCTTAGCACCTTGTCACCACGTTTCGTGGAGGAGTTACATTCTATTCTTGGGGTGCCTTGTCCACCTTTTGTGGAGGAGTTACTTACGTACTCTCCTATTTGTATTCCTCACTTTAGCCATCTCATGCTAATCAAATTTTGGTTTTCTCCATTTTGTCTTGTGTAATTTCTCTTATTGTGTTATTTTCAATTGCTTTAGCATCTATGTGGTGTGCACTTGTTCATCTTGTGTGATCACATCTTCATTGCACTTGCATTATCTGGATTCTGGCAACAACTCTAATAGAAACTAATTAAAAAATAGTCCCCTAAACCCTAAACTATCTATATGATTTTGGTACTTAGTTTCCTATGTAACTACTATAAGTTTCCAATTAGAAAGCTATATTTTTGTGTTTAATGTAATGAGGGTTTTGAATTACCTCTAAATTCATTATAGAGGGCATCCCCAAATTTGATTTCATTGCAGAGGGCCTCAATGACTTCAAATTCTTTGTAGCAAACTCCGAATTCCTTGCCTACCTTTTTAGAAGTCTCTAGGTCCTCTCCAAACAAGATTTATCACCCATGCAAGTTGTTTATATAACCCAAAACACCTCAGTCCAAGGTAATTACCAACTAATGAAATGAGGAAATATTCAATGAATAATGAATCACACGCAATACACTCCCACCAATTTTTTTTCTAATTTTGTCTAATTTGTATTTGTGTAAATATTTCTTCAATTTTATTTGTATAACTAAATAATTTTTTATTAGATGAACAAATTAGTCATTTATTTAATCACTTATAGCTAAGTTGTAAAAAATTAGTAGAATTTAGACATTTTCAATTGTTGTGACTAAAATTTTTGGTCATGTAATCATTTATTTGCCAAATTCTACTAGTGGGAGGAGCTAAAGTTGATTGAAATTTATGTTGATAAGAATAAGAAGGTTTGGGAAAAGTTTTTCTATCATGTTGTGATGATGAAGTAGCTATTTCAAGTTGATTTGGAGAAATGGTAGAATAAGTGTTAGTAGAATCTTGATTATCATTATTATTGGAAGATGATGGAAGAGTGGTAGAAATAGAATGGGATGTGTTATCCAAGGGAAAATCATAAATCAGATCATCAAAGGTTATAAGATCTTATTTCCCCAACTCATTTAAATGAGTTGGAGAAGAATCTTGGATAAGATGATATGTTTGAGATGAAGGAGTGTAGATAGGTTGTGAATCAATGAAATCCACCACCCTTCGCACATTAGTCATGTTAACCACATCCTCTTCAAAAGTTGGTTCAACAAGACTTTCTACATTATTGGTAGAATGGGAGGGCTCATCTTAGTTGTCTTGAATCGATTGATGATTAGGGGGAGGGTCTTTGTAGATATCCAAATGAATGTTTTATTGATTCAAGGCTTGAGTTTTATCATGTGTTTTATAGTCTTTGAGAGCATTCTCATAAGCGTGCTGATGTGTGCAAATGATGGAATCATGATCAAAATTAGGACCAAGAATAAATTCCATATCTAAATTATGAAGGTGTCTATGGGTCTCATGACAATGACTATAACTAGCATGAAACCAAAAAAATGATCATACCAAGATTTCATAGGATGAGTATGATCAAGCTCTCATGGAAAAGGCCTAGGTAGACGTTTAAGCAATTCAATTGAGGATATAGGTTTATGAAAATTAATGTTTTTTGGAGAAGATAAATGAGGATTGGTATATTATTGAAAAGGGGGAGATGGTTTCAACTAAGGGGTAGGAATGACATCTTGAACATTGTGAATAGTATCACAAGAATCTGTAACAACATCATTGGTAACATTGTGATTTTTGTTCTTTAAAATAGACAATGACCTACATAAGGCTTGGGTGGCTCAAATTGACACATTAGGAAATCTTGACATATAGCTTGGTCAATATCCTCCTCAAAGGTATGTTAAGAGAGTGTGGACTTGATATTATAATTTAAGAAAAAGGGCATTGGTAAAGAGATGGAAATGATTATCATCAACCATGTTATGTTCATATTTATTTGACAAAGTCTTCCATATTTCAACAAAGGATTGAGTGGTTTCATTTTCATTTTGTTTGTAATTTATGAAATGGGCCAAAGTGTTTTCAAGAAGATCACTATTTTCCATTATAAGAAATTTTAGGTGTTATATCTCTTATGTCAATGTTAGCAATTTGAGTAGTAAGAGGTTCATTTTGAAGATGCTTAATGGTTTTATTAACCAAAGTAGGTTAAGGAATGAGATTGCCTTGATAATCTCAAAGAGGGGGGAGGGGGAACATTCTGGTTATGTATGCCCCAAGCTGTTGGTTGCAGATGAGATTAAAGGTGGAGAAGGTGGTTTTGCATTCTCATCATTTGATTTGTGTTATGAGCTTGAAATGTATTCATTTGATTGAGAGTTTTCAACAAAATTTGATGTGTTTGATTAGGATTAGTATAATCATTAGGGTTGGAATTATTTTTAGTATTCGTGGCTTGGGTACCACTATTGGTGTTGATAAGAGCTTGAGAGGAATTATGAGAATGTGATGCACTAGCAGAAAAACATGCACTAGTGAATGGTTGAGTGGAATAAGTACTAAAAGCATGATTTCCTTGGGTAGAAAATGAAACACTAGTAGATGGATTAAGGATAGTGGATCTTAAGAGATGCCCACTAAATGTATAACTTTTCATGTTAGTTGAGATAATAGGCATGTAGGAGGAAGAATCTAGAAAAGAAGAGGTTATGGTATGAGAAGGGGTCATAATCAAAGGAAGAGGCTGAGAATCAAAGAAAGTTGTACCCCCAGATCTAGTTAAGAATGTAGGAGTAGGTGAATGAGGCTCCTCAACTTGACCACTAATCATAAGATTGTAAATGGTAGAAGGATCCTTTCCTCGATGTTGAGGAAATTTAGAGATAAAAAAGAGCATTTTAAGAGTATACTTTAACTCAAGTTGGTCCTCTGAGAAAAGAAGAGAATTATGCTACAAAGAGGTATTAGGAGGGGTCCCATAGTTCATTGTGTGAGTGGTAACATGAACATTATTAGAATCCAAGAGAGGATCCCCACTCTATCTATGGGAGACCCTATGAGGATTAGTAAAGTTCATCATGTTTGTTAATTGTAACTCAGTGTCACTATCAATCAAAAATTTCATGATGAAGGGAAAGGAAGAAAGATGAGAAAGCAAAGAACCAAGAAGTGACTAAAATAGTACAAGGTTGTCTGGGTTGATCTAACACAAAAATAGGGACTACAAAACTATACAAGGTCGATGGAGTCGATCTAGTATAGTGCATAAAGGTTGGAAAAATTTACACGGTCTACTAGGTCGACCCAGTATAGTAGAAAAAGAAAATGAGAAGGTTGATAACAAGTTATGAACTAAAACAAGATAATTTTTGTAACTAATCTAGGAAAGTAAGAACTAAAGGGAAACAAACAGTCAATTAGATCAATGCTAGCCAATCCAATTAAAGCAAATAATACATAAACTTGCACTAACATTGGCTAATGCATTTTTTTACACACACAATTGAGAAAAAAGCAAACAATCAACTTGAAAAGTAAAGAGCTAACTAATTGGTCAACCTAAGAAGTTTATTAGATTATTAAGAATATTATTTTAAATGTGATGGGAAGTTAGCTATAAGCAAGTAAATAGATAGCAATCTAAGGATAGTTTTAGGTAGTTTGGGATGAAAGGGACTATACTGATAATGATACAGTCTTAGTATTTGGGCCTACCCCTTCAATTCACACACCACAAAAATAAGGGTGTCAGGTGATTAGCTATAATATATCATTAACCATGCTTTATACTTCACCAGAGTATCTAGTTGACTTCCCCTTTGGTGATGAAATCCAAGTAGGTTGGCCTTGGGAAGACAAATATTAAAATTCTTATTTATATTTTATGATTTGGCCATGTGTGCATAACATATAAATATTGAAACTAAATGATTAATTAAAAACCCCTAATTAGATTATGGGAACTATTCTAAGCATGCAAGCAACAAGAAAAGAAAGTGTGAATTAATTACTAGCATAAAAGGTTAATTCAAACTTTAAACAAGGTATAATGTTGACACTATATGCAAAAAATATAGAATAGGGTTGACAGGGTTGGACCTATACTATGAAAGCAAGGTTTGAAAATGAACAGGGTTGACCTAGGTTGACCCAGTTATTTAGACAACACACAAAACACAAAACTAAGTCGATAGAGTCAATCTAATTGGCTGTGTAAGGGAAGTTTTAAATATTACAAATTGTGAAATGAAAGACAAAAAAGAAAGAGATAAGAGAGATAGAAAGTAACCTTGGTGTATCAGAGATGTTAAAAATGAATATTTCTATTCAAAAACCTTTGAATATGCTTGAAAACTCTGCTAACTTGGTCGACTAAGTCGATCAAGCTTTAAAAAATCCTACTATTGAGTGCCTAGAATGTAAAGGGTTAATTGGGTAAACCTAGTAGATAAATATAGATGCCTAAAATTGTAAAATGTTTATTGGGTTGACCTAATAGTCTGATCTAGAAGTCTAAAAACCTATACTGGGTCATTTGAATTGAACTAGTTAACTGTTCCTAAAAACTTACATACAAAGATTAGAACTGGGTCGATAGAGTCAATCTATTATGATAAATATATGATAAAAATAATGAAATAAAGTGAAATAAATATTTTAAGGGTTAGTTTAATTTGGGTTCACCAAAATTCATCATGTCTATAAATTGATCCTAGTTCAAAGAAGATAGAGCATACCTAAACTTCTGATTGGGAATACATTTGTTAAGAAAGAGCATGACCAATAGGGGGATCCACTAGACCTAATTAGTGGATCACTTGTCACAATACATCATGTGAGGTAGGGTTATAAATCCTATAGTCTAATACAATCATGCAACAACCCTAAAGAGTCCTAGGTTTAATATTTAGTCTATTCAAATAAACAAAAAAGTAAATCTAATCTAGTGTACATCAAAGCTTGTGGCACAAAGTGGGGGTTATAAATAAAATAAAAATGCATAAAATACATATACTCATGTCAATGTATATGGAATCCTAATTCATGGGAGAGAATCACAACTACATTATCTATCCACTCTTACAAAGGAGAAATAAAGTTAGGAATACTTACCTTGGAGACAAACATGCTGAGCCTCAACCTCACCCTTGGAGAAGGTGCTTCATAAGATATTTTTGTGGTATGTAAGGATAAAAAATACAAATATTTTCTAGGCTACACAACCTATTTATGCATCCAAAATACTTCTCCATGAGAGAAGATCTATATCTCCAAAGAAAGCATGGAACCCTAAGATTTATTCCTCAAGTAGAATGGTCAATAAGTAGATGTTTATTCGCACTTATTATTATTCACTTTTCTTATTACAAATGTTTGGAAATGAACTTATATATAGGTAGATATTTCCATTAATTCTCTCAAAAATATCAGTTATATAGGGTTGACACAGTCGACCCTGTATGTTTTTGTGGACAATTCAAGAGGTCTAAGCTAGGTCGACCGAAAGGCTAACAAACCCAAAAAGTGAAAAATACCCCTAAACTATAAAGGGTCAACCTAGTTGACCTAATACAATTGACTATCTAAAAGGATGTTAAGGTAAGAAAATGAGGGATAAAGCATGAAAATGATAATAATGGGTAGGACTGAGAAGAATAAGCTTAGGGTAAATGGTTTTATGAGATAAGTGTGTAGATGGTAAGTGGAAAAAGGGAAAACAATAATAAAAATCACCAATGGTTTGCCCACCCCTTTCCTAGTGTACCCCTTAAGGCATGCACTCAGAGAGATTGATACTTGATGGGTTTTTACACAATATAAAGTGTCAGTAATCATTAAAAGTTTTAAAATATTGTGTATACATAATTGATCAAGGAACTACCATCCCTTATTTTAATGAGACTATAATCCTATAATGAGATACTACACCTGTCTAGTTGAGGTGCCATACCAACTATAACTTTATTAAGTTTCACCTTGTCAGGAGGTTATAACCCCTTAGATGTTGAGTTTCCATAATAACACCTATGAACACAACATTTTCTAAACACTGATTCCTACCAATCTGATAGAGATACAAATTATTTTATCTCTATTCAACTTTACACACTTCAAAGCATCTAAAACATCCTTTTGGATCACCCTAGACCTATTCACTCATCCTCAACTTATAATATAAATAATCTAACATTTAAAACATGACTCATAGGTCATACATATAGTCCTCAATCTACTCTGCTCATCTACTGGGCACTCTCACTCTCCTTCACTCAATAACTCTCACATATACTCACCTCTTACAAGTCTTACACAAGTATAGAAAGAATCTCATTCGGTTCACTATTTATAGAGTCTTCATGATTATCAACATCTTTATCAGCTACTAGGCATGCCATAACCCTTAAGGCATCTTACATGAGTCACACATAATCACAACTCTCTTTCAAATAATCATAAGTCACCTTTTAGGTCCTATGATGACCCATTTACCTCTTTGATACTTATTTGATCAAACTAAGAATACATAAACACTTTTCAACTCAAGGACCCATTCCACATGGTCTATAGGTCCCCCTTAAGTGTCAACATCCATCATAACACTCTTTTGATAACCCCCAATTATTTCAAACACTTCTTTATACACACATTCATTATAAATGAAAACACAATCAACTTCTAACCCTTTATTTATACTATATATGATTGGTCAAACCTTCATAATGTACATAGATGGCCTTCATGGAGTCTAAAACACTCCCAAATAGCTAAGTCATCATGAAACATCAAAACAACATCAACACAAACTCAAACATCCTTCTTAAGTTCTTAACAGATGAATGTCAAACATAACTAAATTTGAACCTTTATAACTTTGACTATACACACTTTTAGATATATAAATATATATTTTCATATGCGTCATGGAATCCTCTACAAATTCACTTTTTACACCATGAACAACTTCTACCTGTATCAAAAGATATGGCCCAAAAACAAGACACTCATATTTGTTTTATTAAATTCAACTATTTAAATTCAAATGTTCACAGTTAAACCTCAAACACTATGTCCTCATCTCATGTCCTTACTGCTTATATTAAATATTCACCTTCGATCTTCTTTGAACTTTAACTCATAGTGTGCCACTTCCCAAATGTTAAACTTCAAACACTTGGCATCATCTCACTTCTTCCTAACATCCTGGAACAAACAAGCTTCATCGATCTCCTATACCTAGCTTGATCTTTATCTTTGTTTAAACATTAGACACTTTGAACTTATTACACTTAATATGATCTATTGATATTGATTAGTATGAACACATGCTTGTCATCATATCTCAAAAGTAGCTTGATCTTTACCTTTTACTATCATTAAGAAACTATCACTTTGACTCTTTGACTCAACACACACTATTAGATCAATCTGTACCATTTCCTATGAATCATTGGATCTTCATTTGGTCTTGATATTTATCTCTTTCAAAATTGACTATGGGAACCATTGTAATCTACCTAGAAGGCTACCTTTGGACCTTAATAACTTTTGTTGTGCTAAGATGCATGATCTGCAACTTGGCCCATATGATCTCCTCACATAGGAAAATTCAACAATATATCAATCTAATCCTATAACCCCTATGCATGTGATATATAATGCCATTAATATGCTCGCTTAGATTTTTCTACCATAGAGCCAACTATGTCAAGAATTGCCTAGAAGGCCAACTTTGCACATGCATATCTTTTGATGCGCTTTATTGCATGACCTAAAATTTAGAAAATATCATCTAGGCACAAAAATAAATTAACCCATATGAAAAAATTCTCATAAAACTTCCACACATGCAAAATATGACTACATCAAAATGCCTACTTATTTTTTCTTACAACATTGTAAATTTGGCTTAGGAAAACACTATCAAACTACCTATGAACCCAAATTTAAACTTGCATATCTTATTTTGTGCTTCATTACATGACCAAATATTTCACACATAGAAACTAGGTATAAATTTTATCATAAACATATGACCAAATCCTCCTAGCCCATCCACATGTGGCTATGGTGATGTTAGCAAATTGCCTACTTAGATTTTTTGCCACTAGACCTAAAATGTTTAGATGAAAACAATGGACTACCAAATGAATTAAACTCATACACACAAGCACTCAAATAATTATTGAATTATGATAGGACACATTTCACATCCTCAAATCACCATACTTATCCTTGAACATCTCTAACCATGCCAAAACTAAATATCAACCAAGATTCCTTCAAGCATACTAGGACAAGCACATTGCACACTTTGTCATTATCACTTAGACTATCAAAGCACTTCATCCACTCACCTAGATATTTCCATGACATGCCCATGACATCATTGACAACTCTCCAATAATCTCCCCCTTTGTCATTGATGTCAACAACCACCATCTAGAAATATACAACTCACCTTCCTTCTCTCTCTTTAGGCACTCCACAATAAGAACTTTCTCCCCCTTTAACACAAAGACAAAGTGGGCACCAAATGATGCTAAATATCTAAAAATAATACCAAAAGGATAATGCCATCTTGGAAAGATATTACAAACTCCCCCTTACCTTGAGCCTACATTTTCTTGTCTTGATAACTTCCTCTTTCTTCATGCCAACACTGTTCTTCAACCAAGCACTATAACCAAGGAAGAAAGAACACACAAAATACTAAAATCTGATATAAATTACCAAGAAACATCTAAGAGGGACTCCTGCTAAGATCTCTAAACAATTACATCGATTGAGCATCTTCATATTCCCATTCACCATGAAGAACCACCATACAAGCTTACTAGCCTTTTCTCTCAAACCACCTCAAGGACAACCAACTGAACTCCTTGCCACTCACCAAATAAAACACATGCTCTCAACCAACCTGATAACTCTCCTTGAAATATTCATGCCTATATATTTTGGATAAACTAATCAAAAACATCATATCTTCATTATTAGGCCTGTCTAGACTCCTCATAACCTTAAATAGAACTTGAAGATGCCACAATTTTCACTAGATGCACCTTCAAGACTTGAAACTTCATTTCTGGAGCACTATCATATTCTCCCTAAATCATACCAAATTTCATCACCTAGATCATCACTTGTAACATACTTCCTTCAAAAATATACTAGTCAATTAGGCCTCTATTTTGACAAAAAATTGAATAACTTGAAATCTAAAAACCTTAAAATCTATGTGAAGCTTTATTTGACAACCCATTTGGATCATTTAATATATTAAGAAGCCTCAAACCTAAACTCATAATTCAAATCACTTTTCTAGTAGAGCCCAAAAACCTAGAATCTCAAAATAAATAAGGTCAACAAACCTCCTTCTAATCAACGCACACCTTTGAAACTTATTGCACACCTGGAGATACCCATCACACACTTTTGGACCTAGATTTGATATTTCACACTTTTGGGAACCCATACATCCTATAACCCATTTTAGGCCTGCTTACCCTTAAGCCAAAATTGAGAAAAACCAAGAATACTAAAAAATATTCAATTTGACTTTAACATACCTTCAAACCATAAAAACACCTAGAAAAGATCACAAAGAAGGGCACAGACCTTTCTAAGCATTAAAATCTTCTTGACATTGCATCAATCTCATTAGGCTACATGAAAACACCCATTCTAACCTTGTACTAAAGCTCCTTCAAAAACATTTAGAGCAAGCTTCATGAACTTGTTGCTCCCCCTTAACCAATAAACTTCTAATATTAACACAAGACTCTATACAAATTAGCATTATGATATTGATCACACAAATTTTCTTTTCCATAAGAAATATGTCTTCCAATAATCATAGGTAGAGACATCCTACTTCACAATGTCCTAGAACAATGTGAAACCAAGAGTTACCCACAACTACTCATAATCCTTCTCTTCCTTGGTCATTTGATTCTTATATGTCTTCTTATTATTAGGCTTAAGAAAATCAACATGCTCAACCACTACAACATTCTCCTTCTCTTATAGGATTTAATTGACAATACATAGAGACAACAAAGATTCATGACATACCCTTTCATCTGAAGAATCCACCTTGTAGTTAGGAACCTCATCACTAGGCACTAACAATTGATGTTATTTACATGATACTTTCTCAACAATAGCAAGATGTTGACTTGGATTCATACTCACCTTAGAATTAGCCTCAACTAGTACCTTGGTCTCTTCATTCACAATATGAGTAGAAAATGAGAGCCCTTGGCATTCTTCAACTTCTAAAGCATTCTCTATCATTGAAAAAAGATTATTTGGACCTGAAAACTCATCATGACTCATACTTACCACCTTTGGTTTCCATGAGTAAACTTGCCTTCTAGGTTACACTCTAGGATCCTGATTGAACTTATTATTACTTAATGGCCTTTGATTTCAAAACCTAACAATGTGGCTAATCTTCTCACAATTTTAGCAAACAATACTCCTTATTAGAAACACAGTTTGTCTTACCTTGTTTAGATACAAAATTGCAATGTGTCCTATGTCATGACAAATGAAACAACCTCCTATTTTTGAAGAGGGCTCATCTTGTCTAACCTTATGTTGACAATGGTTTGTAAAGTGTCCCAAAACAAGATAGTTGAATAAATTAACTTTGATCACACCTTTTTACTAATGACCCCCATCATAGTTCTATGCAAACTCATTTATAATAGGTCTCTTGCATTCTCTAGCTTTATGCCCAAATTGATTACATGTCTAAAATTAACCATTGAAACTTGCATACCTAAAGGCATTTGGTTATCTGATCTGATTTGTCTTCATTCTACCAACACCTTCATTCTTTGTCTTCAAAGCATGGTTGTCCTTGTTCACATTAGACTTCATCTTGTCTTGAGTTACATTCTTTTTTCTTATTCATATCTAAGACTAGTTCTATCACTAGCATGATTTTGAATACTCATAATATTGTCTATATCAACTAATTTCTTTTCAAATCTCACAAATGACTTCACCTTACTAGATATCTTCTCTAAGTCAACTCTCAATTACTCATTTTAAATTACATAATTTGAACATTCATCTTCTTTATCTTTTAGGCTTGTAAATAGGATTTCCAATTGACAACTGAGATGTTTGACTATATATTCATGCTTCTTGGTGTATTTATTCATTCTTACCTCATACACACTGAATTGATCCTCATAATTTTTGAGTTGAGACATCATCTTCTTGCTAATCTTCTTATCAATCTTCAGTTCTTCAAGAGCATTTGTCAATGTAGTCTCATAATCCACCTCATCTTCATAATCATCAGAATCACTCTAAGTAAACTCTTTTAGATGTGAGCAACCTCCTTTAGATGTGATCAACCTCCTTCCTCAGCCTTTAAGAGGGATTCATCTTCAATAGGACCATCATCTGCATGATCACACTTTGAGTCACTCTCTTCACTCTCATTTGATGAGCTACAATCTTATTTGGTGTAGAGACTCTTCTTGTTCTTAAATGACTTCTTCTTGTTGTTATCCTTTTTGAATCCTTTCTTCTTGTATTCATCTTGGCCTTCACCATGCTCTTCATCATTATTATTATCATGCTTATGAGGTCACTTATGAGCAAAATTTCCTATCTCTCCACATTTGAAACATTTGAAGGGTAGTTTACCCTTATACTTTCTTGAGCTTGTTTTTGATTTCCTAGTAATCAAATTAATTAGTTCATCCTCATCAATGTCAAATATCTCATCCTCTTTGGGTTTCTTGCCTTGGAAATTCTTCTTTGGCTTCATTTATATCTTGAATGTTGCTTCCTTAGTTAGTGGTTTATCATCATTTACTCTCATTTCATAGGTAGTAAGAGTGTCATGCAATTGATCCATCTTCAATTGATTAAGATCATGAATTTATTCTATAATAGACACTTGTAGATCAAACTTGAGAGATAGAGACCTTAATACCTTTTGAACTATGATAGCCTCTTTAAGGTTCTCTCTAAGACCTTTGATGATGTTCACAATATCATCAAATCTCTATAGAAAGGATGTCATAGAATATTCCTCCTTCATTTTGAGACTCTCAAATTATCTTCTGTGAGTCTACAACTTTGCCAACTTAACCTTTAAATCTCTTTCATGAATGATCTATAATTCATCCCATGTCTAGTTAGCAAATTTATAATGGTTTGCCTTCATGAACTCAGTCTCTATGAGACCATAAGTAATGGCATTCATTTCCTTATAATTATTCTCAGATAACTTCTTGTTTGCAACACTAGATGGAAGAGTAGTAGGAACAACATAACCATCCACAATAACTTTCCATACATCAAACCCTAGGGATATAATGTATACCCTCATCCCTATACTCTAAAAAGCATAATTAGAACCATTGAACATCAATGCTTTCTTATTAAAGAAACCTCCTTAATGACTAACCATATTGTACCTTGGATCACCTTCAAGCTATGAAGCCTTTACCAAAGGACCTGCTTTGATACTAATTATTAGAGGTACAATCACTAAGAGGGGGGGTGAATCAGTGAGACTAGATAATCCAATTTCAATTTTAAACCTTTCAAAATCTTAATCAATTACCACAATCATTCATGAAGCATACACATCATTCATAGCAATGAACAAGAGAGACAAAGCAAGATCAAGCACATAATACATGACATATGTGGGAAAACCTCTTGGGGGAGAAAACTAATTGGAACTTACAATTAGAATATTATCCTATAATAACAAGAACCAATTTAGACAAACTATAACTAATCAAGGAACTGCCATCCCTTATTTGAGTGAGACTACAATCCCATAAGGAGCTACTACACCTATCTAGCTGAGCTACCATAACAATTAGGCCTTTATCAAGTTTTACCTTGAAATGAAGTTGTAACCCCCTAGATGTTTATGTACCACAACAACACCTATGAATACATCTCATGAACATTGATTTCCTACCAATCTAATGGAGATATAAAGTATATCATCTTTCTTCAACTCTACACACTTTAAAGCATCTAAAACATCCTTTTGGATCACCCTAAACCTCTTGCTCATCCTCAAATTGTAAGAACACTAATCTAAAATCACAAACATGACCCAAAAATCATACATACAATCCTCAATATGCTCTGCTCATTAACTCATCTACTAGGCAGTCTCCCTCTCCTTCACTTCACAACTCTCACATACACTCACCTCTTACAAGTCTTGCATAAGTTGAGAAACCATCTCATTTGGTTTCACTATTTATATATCCTTCATGATTATCAACATATTTGTTAGATATTAGGCATGCCTTAACCCTTTAGGAATATTACATGGGTCACACTTAAGCACAACTCTCTTTCAAATAAGCCTAAGTCACCTTTTAGTTCTTATGATGACCCATTCACCTCTTTGACACTTATTCAAGAAAACTAAGAACATAATAACACTTTAAAACTCATGGACCCATGATACATGATTTATAGGTCCCCCTTAAGGGTCAACATCCATTATATCACTCTTATGCTAACCCCCAATTAGCTCAAACACTTCTCTGTAGATACAGTCATTATGAACAAACACACATTCAACTTTTAACCCTTTATTCATATTTCATATGATTGGTAAAACCTTCATAATGAACATATATGGTCCTCATGGAGTCTACAACACTCCTAAATATCTAAGTCATCATGAGACATTGAAACATCATCAACATAAGCTCAAACATCTTTCCTAGGTTCTTAATAAATGAACGTAAAACATATAATAAAATTTGAACCTTCATAATTTTGACTATACAAACTTTCAAATATTCAAATATATATTTATAGATTCACATTTTAATCCTCTACAAATTCACTTTTTATACCATGAGCAAATTTTTCCTGTATCAAAAGTATGGCCCAAAAACTAGGCACTGGTCTTTCCTTTGTTAAATTCAAATGGTCACAGTTAAAACTTGAACACCATGTCCTCATATCATGTCATTTTTTATCTTAAATATTCATTCTTGATCTTCTTCAAACTTTAACTCAAAGTGTGCCACTACCCAAACATTAAACTTCAAACACTTGGCATTATCTCACTTCTTCCTAACATCTTAGAATAAATAAGCTCTATCAATCTCCTATATGTAGCTTGATATTTATATGTGCTTAAAAATTAGGCACTTTAAACTTATTTATCTCAATACACTCCATTGATCTTGATTATTAAAAACACATGTTCACCATTAGATCTTAGAAGTAGCTTGATCTTTACCTCTGCCTATCATTAAGCAACTGTCACTTTGACCTCTTTGAATCAACATGCACCAATAGATAAATCTATATGACTGCCCATGAATCGTTAGATATTAATTTGGTACTGATCTTTATCTCTTTCACAATTGACAAAGTATGGGAACCATTGCAATCTTCATATAAGGCTAATTGTGAACCTCAATAACTTTTCTTATGCTAAGATTCATGATTTGAAACTTGGAGCATATGATCTCCTCATATAGAATAATCCAATAATATATCAATATACTCTTGGAACCCTTGTGCATGTGATATATAATTCCATTAACCTTCTCACTCAAATTTTTCTACCATAGAGCTAACTATGTGAAAAAATTCTTGGAAAGCTAACTTTGCACATGCATATCTTTTGATGTGCTTCATCACATGACTTGAAATTTAGTGCATATCATTTAGGCACAAAACTAAACAAAACCATATGATCAAAAAAAAATTAAACTTCCACACGTGTGAAATATCACTACATCAAAATTCCTACTCAATTTTTCTTGCCACATTGCACATTTGGCTATGGGAAAACACTGTCAAATTGCCTAGGAGCCCAAATTTATACTTACATATCTTATGTTACACTTCATTGCATTACCTAAGATTTATTACATAGAAACTATGTATAAATTTTATCAAAAACATATGACCAACTCCCTTTGAATCATCCACACATGGCAATGGTGACATCAACAAATTGCCTACTCAGATTTTCTACCACTAGACCCAAAATGTCTAGATGAAAACAACGGACTACCAAATGAATTTCACTCAAGTAAACAAGTACTCAAATCATTATTTACTTCTAATAGGACCCTTTTAACATCATAAAATCATCATACTCATCCCTAAACATATCTAACCATTCCAAAATTAAAGATCAACCAAGCCTCTTTCAAGCATACTAGGACAAACACATTGCACACTTTGTCATTGTCACTTAGACTATTAAAGTAGTTCATCCACTCACTTGGACACCTCCATGAAATCACAATGACATCATTTAAAAATATCTAATAGATCTTGTCTTAGTAAACAATTAAAAATTAGTTAACCTTAGAGCATGTAGAAGAAAATTTGTAGTTGTAGGTTGCAAAGGTCAGCATCTACCATCAAAGGGCATCAAATTAGGAAAGTCAAGTCACTTCCACCATAAACACATATTCCTTTTATAATGTTGGATGAATAAAACTCAACCTTTGGGCTCCATGGAGGGTGATGTGGCATAAAAATAAGGCCCAAATAAGTGATCCATTACCAGCCAATCTATAGGAGGAAGATTTACATGTTTTGGGTAGCAATATTGATATAAAAAAAGAAACACCTAAGGAACAGAGGTAGAGCATGAAAAGTGAAGGATCTAAAATGGAATGATAGTCAAAGAATAAGGCATAAATACCTCCACATTTTCCTTTAATGATAGAAGAAATGAATTATCTAAAAATGGTGCTACACACAAAAAATTGGGTATTGAAAGTACCCACTTCTACAATTTTTGACTATAACCATCACCAACTAAGAAATGAAGTTGAGATACAAAATGATTACTAGGTTGAGTGCTAAAACACCAAGATTATATTAGTTTATGACCTAAAAATATTTAATTCCTTAGACTCTGAAGAGATTTTTTGGTTATTTAACCTTTTATATTTTGGAAAACTAGTGGAAGCAATAATATTTCAACTTTCATGTGTCTATGAGGACTATATCTATTTTTCTAGGCACTGCATGAAGATTACATCTGAAAGAATAAGCAAAGTTTCAAGGTTGTAATGATTTAGTGAAAATGTTGAATTTGAGTTAAAGGATTTGGAGGAGATAGAGAAGACCACCATGGCACTAGATTATTAGAAGCAGGGCCATGCCATGTACATTAAGAACTTACAATACCCTACCCTCTGATTATCATTGAATGTCATTATAACCAAGATCAATGGTACTGATCAATGGAAAGATGTGGACATGTCTCACCTATTCATCACCCACCAAGTAACTGAGGGGTTAAAATACAAATGGGCAATGTATTTTTCCAATAAAATCATATCGAATGCAAAAAGGAGCCATAAAATACCTGGCCATATATTCCCATGGGAGGTATTTCTTTTATTGATGGTATTTTATGAAATTGATGTACTTGACTACACCTCTGGTAAGCTAAAATTATTTTACCCACTAGAGCATAAGTCCCCAATAAAGCAATACAAGGCATTCACATGCCCTAGTTATATCACTCTAATGTTCAAAATAAAGATGAAGTTGTGGTATGATGGCATGAGATAAGCCTTTGGAAGTGAATGGCACATTCCTAAGGACCTACCCATCTAGGTTGGCGACTAATCCCAATTCATTGTTAAACAACATTTTTATTTGGCCCATATTAATATGGCCCCCTCTAAAGATCTCTTGGCTTGGTTGAAGCTACCCTATGCCTTTACATCATGGTACTTTGTCAACTTGGTGAACTGCATATATGATGCACAATCCCTCACCCTAAAAACAGACCAAATTGACTTAGAAATTCACACTCTCCAAAAGATGTATGGTTATCCTAGCAATAATCAAAAATGGAAAAATATGAGACTAAGAAAACTAACATCAAGGTTATCCAAACCATGGTTGGAGACACTAATCATAATTTAGTCTATATGATGAAACTCAAGAAGAAAGCTTCAGGGGCATGGAACATGCAAGAGAGAAGCTCCCACCTATACCACCACTTGATAAAAATAAATGAGCCAAGCATGATTCCATCACAAGTTCATAGATAAAAACCACCAAAATGGTAGAGGACTACCCAAGCACCACCACCAAGATCCTCCCCACCAAATACATCACCACCAAGGACTTCACCTAAAAAAGATATTCCAAAATCATAATCAGAGGGTTATGTACCATTTCCACCAAACAATCAGATGGAAGAAGAGCCTATGGATCAAAAATAAGAACTGGAATTGGACTTATAAAAATGCCCTCACTGACACATGAGGAGGATACCATCTTTGATGAGGTGTAATTGAATGTATAAGATCCACTTGGCACAGAGAGGGATAGTTTTGACATAAAATAAATAAGTAGTGCTTGATTGGCCTTAAATGTGGATGTCAAGATCCTTGAGTGGGATCCAATCAAAGTGAATCAATCAGTTGGCTCCAAAGTTTAACCACCTTTGGTTGATCTAACCACCAAACTACACGCTCAATACCAAATAGGCATCCCATATAGAATGATATACTTATATTCCCATTTTCATCTACAAGATGTAACTGTTGATACCAGACATCATATGTCTTTTTTCTTAGATGTGTACAATGAAGAATGCCATTTTGAAATACATCTGGATAGTCTAATTTTGTATTCCTAAGCAATGATGTTGCCCCCTCCAATTTGGGTTGATCCCTAGTAGATATCTCCTCTAAAATCTAGCACCACATTTTTGAAAATGGTCTTTAAAGTTGCACAATAGAATATACTTTCATATTTTGATGCATGTGAAGTAGAAAAGAAACATAGATAGGTGGTAGGAACATATGATAAGGAAGTTGTTGTTTGAAATGCACTTGAAGAGGAAGTGGCTACGTTAAAGAAACAAATAAAAGAAGCCACAATATCCAAAATGAAAACTTTAAATTTATGTAAAACTATTTTGGGACAAGAACCAACATTAGCAAATTGGGTCCCTTTAGAGGGAGAATCCATTGATAAGTTGGAAACCCTTATAAATCTTGTATTAAAGCAGTGTAAGGAACAACTCACACTTATAAATGAAGCACTATGGGTGGTTGATCAATTTATATAAGAAATGGAAGTCTACATATTTACGCTTGAAAGGGTTGGGGAAGTGATCTCCATCTTGAATGTGATTTTCAAAAAATTAGCGCAACCTAATAAAAAATTTGGGGCCCAACTCAAGGAATAGGAGTCTCAATAGAATCAATTAGAAGATGTTTCCCTTTTAATAAAAGACCACACTAATTGTGCTAAGGCATTTAAGGATGTTGAGACTATGGAGGAAATAATGAATGCACATTGATAAAAAATAAATTCCAATTTTATAGCTCTCTAAGGATAGGTTGCAATTGAAGTCACTGTGTTTGAAAAGGTCGAAAAGGATGCTACCACATCCCTTAACCAATTGGTTAATAAGGTATGCAAGTATCCTGATTAACCCTGAAAGATGAAAAATTTGAAGATGGGGATCAAGGAAATATCATCCAAGTTACTTGACACCTTGTCACATTGGGATGGTATCATAAATTAGAATGAACAAATTGGGCTTGAATTTTTGGTTGAGGCCAAGATCGATACTTAGTCTAGGATGGACTAAGAGTGTATTTTGGGGTGATGTTGGACCCGAAATTTTGATTAAGTATTTTGGATTTTGGCATAAAACCAACACGATGAAAGAGGAGCATGGTGTAGGAAGACCATGATGTAAACCCAACATGGTATATGAGGAGTATGGCACAAGAAAACCATGGCACAAAACCAACATATTTTGAGAGGAGCATGGCACAAGAAGACGATGGTGTGAAACCATCATAATGTGAGAGGAAAATGGTGAAAAATATAACAACGAGAGAAGACCCAGTCAAACATAAAACATAACTAATAGAGAACTTGAGAACATAGGAATTGGTAAAACAATAAAAGACTTAGGGAGTGCTAGGAAATTAGGAAATGGTTGAGAAGCAATTCTCAAGGACAAACTAGACTTTAATCATCACACAAATTTTGCACTAGCTCACACAAAGAAGGACATTTGGTAACAAAGATCTAGCACGAAATAATAATATAGGGAGTGTGAAGGCCTAAGTCCTTAGGAGAAAATAAGTAAATGACTTCCATAACTCTTAATCTACTATAAATTATTGACCAATCACCTAATTGTAATTAATAATGTATCTACTTGGTAAGGGAAAAACAAGTACAAATGCCCCTATGTAGAAATGTGTAATGGATGATTTAACATTGGTATTATGTAATGAATCCTTATGGTAATATTAAAATTACATAAGTTACTATCAGCTCTGGTGTTATGCTTTAATTGATTGATAATAAAAATATTGAGTAACAATGGGTTTACATTCAGTAATATGTGGCTTATAATTGACTATGATATATATACAATATGATTTGTATGATATTATGTAATCAACACATTGAGCCTCATGGTAGTTATCTTCATGTTCTTTTTTTTTTGCATTGATGAGACAAGTTCCACAGTCATGTGTTTCCTCTTATGTGTAATCACTAATTAGATATATGAACAAACTCAAGTCTATGACAAGTGTGTTATTGTGTAACATAACCTATGGGAACTAGTTTCTTGCTATGTGCTTCAAGTGAGCATGCAAGAGCTTGGTCTTATGTGAAAAGACAATGCATAAGCTTGTTGGGACTAGACACTTCAACACATTAAGGAAAACGTGAAAGAAAATACCCAACATGGGATAATTACATTCATTTTGATGTACCTCTTTAGAGTATTGGATAAATAGCCATAACTTAGTCATAATCAAGTGAAAAGGTTAGCTCAAACCTTCCATTTCACCCTTTATCCCAATTTTATAGTTATCTTATAATGCATATCTAAGGTTTAAAGCAAAGAGAAGGAAAATTAGGATATTTGTGTAGACTTGCAGACATCATAATATACATGCATCCTTATTATACATAGACATAGTAGGAAACACATTCATATATCGATAAAAATATAGAAAAAAATTTCATTGTACTGTTGTCTCCAAATCTCGCACCTTAAAAGAGGGTGTTCAAGCCTCTTCTAGATTTGGGTAATATTGGGACATTTCTAGGCATGTGGGTGTGCCTATAGGGGGAATGAACCTCTAGATTTAAAGGCCTAGCTCCCTATATGTATTCTTTAAGAAAATCTCTATTTAAACTAGTTGATTGAAAGGAAAAGAGTTATAATTTACATGAAAGAAACCTATTCAAAGAATGGTGATGCATGAAATATTATCCTCCACATGAATGTCATAACCTAGTGCATGATACAAAAAAACACATAGACTATTCCCAAGATCTAAGGATTCTAACACAATTATTTCAACACAGAGATGAGATGTGTAAAATGACACAAGGAAAATAAAGTTAAAGGCAAACTTTGCACATTTTAAGACAATAATACACATGCAGAAATTCAATACACTTAAACACACTCTATATGACCAGTTAGATCCAAAAATATTACTCAGGCATGAAGGACAAAGGATAGAAGGATGAAAACCATCACTTGTTTTCACTATACATATTTTACACACTTAGACAATTGCTCAAAACTTGAAATAAAATAGACTAATACTTAATGCTTAAAGGCAAAATGTGATATCATTCTAGCAGGGCTTTGCCATATGCCATGTGGATGATTTCAACTTAGCCCAAGGGTTTTATATATAAAATAAGAGACATGAGAGAGGGAGATTCCTTTGAGCACCAAAGAGAGGAATAAATATGTTAGGATTCATTGTCTTCAATTGCAACCATCTTTGCCAATGATGTTCCTTTTAGCCACATGATTGATCCATGTCATCTCAAGCGGTTACACATTTTAGCATGCTCTCTCAAATATGCTCCTCCAATGTTTATGCTTAGTAGAATTAGGATATTCTTAGGCAAAGGCATGGCATCAAAGTGGTTATCCACTTGTTATATATTTTTCCTTTTCATTCTATTTGGCTTTGTCCTCTTCTTTGATTGGTCCTCAAGGAATGACTCGAATCCTGATTGATCAATGGTGATATGAGTTCACTCATTATTTTGATGGATGAAGGATGTGAGCCCTTGGATCTACTTTTTATTACTTATTTTTTGAACACTAATGACTATTTTCTAAGGTGGAAGTTTGATTTTCATGTAATCACCTTTTATGGACTCCCTTCTATTATCTTTGGACCCATCATTCTATGGACTCTGCATGATTTCTCTATAATCTTTGGACTACTCAAACATGCCCTTTGGTAATCCTTCTATGAAATATGCATGACTTTTATACCCTTTGAACTTTTCCCAAGTGTCACTTCAAACCTTTGGAAGTGGACCAATTACACTTTTCTAAAGGACAATTTTGAAGACAAAAGACCCTTTGAACTTTTGTGTAGGGCACTTTGCAAGTGAAAATATCCTCTTAAAAATTTAAGTGCATTTTGGAAGAATGGAATTGCCCTTTCAAAAAAATTTAAAAGTGACCACTTTCTTGAAAGAGAGACCCTTTGAAACCTTTGAACTGTACCCTTCCTTGGAAGATGCCCTTCAGAAGGATGAAAGTGGACCTTTCTTTGAGGAAAAGACCATTCAAGATTTTTGAAAGTGTCCCTTCACACTTTTTCTGAAGGACACTTTGAATAAAAGGACCCTTCAGCAATTTTTAATATACCCTTCAGAAAGATTGTTTTAGATAAAAAGTCTGAAACAATTCCTTTGGAAAAGTTGCAAAGCTCAATTCTTTTGGACCAAAGCAAAAAGTCCAAAAGAATTCCTTCAGAGAGTTGTAAAGGGGAATTCTTTCAAAAAAGTTTCAAAGGAGAATTCTTTCAGACTTTTTATCTAAAAAAAAAAGTCTGAAAGAAAGAACAAACCCAAAGAATGAACCCTTCAGAAAAGTGAAATTTCCCTTTGGAAGAATGGAACTACCCTTCAAAAAGGTGGAATTACCCTTCAAAAATGTTGAAACGGTCCACCTACCTAAAAAGTGCCCTTTGAAAACTTGAAAAGAATTCCTTTGATAGAATGAAATTTCCTACTTGGAGAGAAGATGACCTTTTGAAAATATTATTTTTGACAGCTTATCCAAAACAATTCCTTTAGAAAAATTGAAACTACTAATTCCTTTGGAAAAAAACCCTTCAAAAAAATTGTAATAGAAAATTCTCAAGAGAATGATCCTTTGGGAAGCTTGAAAGTGACCCTTCAAAAAAGTGGAATTGCCCTCTAAAAAGATGGAACTACCCTTCATAAAGGTTAAAGTGTACTAATTCCTTGAGAAAGAGACCCTTTGGTAAAGTAAAAAGGACTAAGTTCTTTGAGAAAATCAAGTGGCCAATTCCTTTGATACATGGGCAAAAAACCCGAAGTAAATCCCTACCAAAAGAAAAAAATGCTTTCAAGGAGACTGAATAAAAGCATTCTCTGAAGGAAACCACACTTGAGATTTTACTATGGGGATAAACCATTCTAAATTTTGTATTTGGCCATAATGAAAAGGTATAACTTGAGAGTGAATTTTTGCTAACATTCTTGGTGATTCTGAGGGGTGGCATGCCTACTATGCCAAAGACCAGTTGCCTCAATCCTTCCATTGGGCATGCAGTCATGCACAAAGCACTCAAAATAACTTGAACAAGCTCCTGGATCAAAACACAAGATGATTGATTCATACACATGAGGGCAAAGACACACACCAACACAAGGAAGGAAACACACTGTGCTACAAGACACTTAGGGAACACAACAGCCAACCCAAAGGAAACACACATCTAAACTAATATTTACAAAAAGACAAGAAAGGACTAATACTAGAATTTCAAGTGTATCCCAATCACAAGGATAGGTAACTCTTATTCATTCATCTTGGATAGTTGAATGGAGTTACTTTGATTTCACTTGTGATGATGTAAGGGCCACTCCATAAATTGTCAAACTTTGTATGTCTAGCTAGTTTTGCTCTGTCTTCATCCCATTTCAAGACAAAGTTACCCTCCTTGAACACTCTTGCACTTTCTCATTTGTCAAAGGACTTCTTCATGATTACTTGATGGTGCTCCATAGCCTTATGTGCATCATCCCTTACCTCTTGCAGTTGCATTAGCTCTACCAACCTAACTTCCATTAGAGTGCTTTCAAGTAATTCTAGCTATTATGCAAGTTATAAGGTAGGGAATTCTTAAGATATGGACAACCTAGGTTATCTCTCATAAACAAGTACTAAGGGAGAGTTACCAATGGATTTCTTAAGAGTAATCTTATCTTCCCATAAAGATATTTTCAACTTGCTATGCTAGCCTCTTTGATTTTTATCTTAATGATCTTGATGAGGTTCTTATTGGTAGACTTAGCCAATCCATTACATCGAGGGTAATAATTGGATGAGGTACTCAAGTGAACTCCCTTCCTACATGCCCAATCAAATATTTTGGCAGTTATGAAAGCAAGTGCATTATCAAAAATGATAACATGAGGAACTCTAAACCTTGTTATAATACTCTCATAGAACTCCAAGATAGCATTTTCATTTGCCTCCTGCAATGCAATAGATTCTACCCACCTTTTGAAGCAGTCTAGTCAATAGTAGTCAATATCCATTTGTGTCCATCACTTGATGGAGGGCTGATCAAACCAATGAAACCAAGGCCCCAATGCATGAGAGGCTAGTCCACTTGGATAGGATTCAATGGAAGGGTTACAAGTTTTTGTTTGCCTACAAAGAAGGCACATTGAGGACACACCTTAGCCTAATGATAATAGTCCTTAAAAGTACTAGGCAAATAGAAACCAACCCTCATTATCTTTGCATCTATAGTTCTAGGAGATAAATGACCTCCATCTATACCATTGTGAAAACTTTCAAGCAACATGTCAAATTGACCAATGTCAACACACCTCAATAGCACACCATTTGTGTCCTTTCTAAAAAGAACATTATCAACAAGGCAATAGGGAATGGTCTATAATCTAAAGTATCTCCTTTGAGACCTGCTCAAACCATTAGGACACTTACCATTTTGACAAAAATTGATGATGTCTTGTGTCTAGCTCTGAACTAATATGTGATCAGTTGGTTAGGGGTGAACTTGGTTGATTAAGACCTTTTCTTTTAGCTCTTGCAGATCTAAATCTAAATGCCTGCATAATCCTTGTCCTCTCACCATGTTTATCACCTTGATGTCCATGTCATACTCCATCACCTTTGTGATCCAACCAGCTCTCTTTTCATTAAGGTCCTTACTTAAGAGAAACTCATTGGTGTTGGGATCAAAAACCATGACATGTATCTTATTGTTTGAGACCATGTGCCTAAATTTTTTCAATCCTCTTATCACTGTCAAAGCCTGCTTCTCAACAAATATATATCTGACCTCATAATCCTCCAATCCTTGGCTAAAGAGTGTAATTGGTTGCTATATCTCTTCATCATTCTTTTGCATAAGCATGGTTGAGATTGTATCAAGGTTGGTGAAGGTATAAAGTATGAAATTCTTGGAAAAGTTTGGGTTTAAGAGATTAGGGTATTTTACAATTGCTTGCTTGATTGTCTCAAAATTGTTCTTTCCCTCCTTTGTCCAAGTAAAAACTTGGTTCTTTTTTAGCATATCTATGATAGGCTTTACCACAGCTACAAAGTCTATAATAAACCTTCTAACAAATTTTATTTTCCCTAATAAGCTTTGAAATCCCTTCTTGTGTTGAGGCAAGGACAAGCCTAGGATAGCCTCAATCCTTTCAGGGTCAATAGACAAGCCTCCTTCTAAAACAATGTGCCCCAAGAGTTTACCTTCATGAACAACAAAGATGCACTTTTTTGGATTAATGGATATGCCATACTCCTTAAATTTCTCAAAAACTTTCCTTAGATGTTTCATATGATCAGTAACATCTTTTGAAAATATAGTTACATCATTTAGGTACATAAGTAGAAACTTATTGATCAAACCTTTAAAATCTATGTTCATTGCTCTTTGAAAAGTAGCTCTAGCATTAGACAAACCAAAAGGCATCTTATTATAGGCAAAGGTTACCCACTTTTTAGTGAAGTCTATCTTGAATTGATCATCCTCATTAACAAATATTTGGTTGTAGCTTGAATAATCGTCAAGAAGTGAGAAATGTTGAGAACCTTAAACAACTTTCAAAATTTGTTCCATGGAAGGTAGTGGATAATGATCCTTGAGAGACACTTTGTTAAGATCCCAAAAATCCACACAATGTCTAATTTATTCATTCTTATTTTATATAGGCATAAGATTGGTCACCCAATTTCAATGTTTGATAGGAAAGATAATCTTAGACTCAATTAGCTTGGTTGATTCTTTCTTCATGAGTTCTTCTATCTTGGGATTGATAGGCCTTTGATTTTGCCTGACCAATTTAGATCTAGGTTCTAACTTGATGGTATGATGAGCTAGACTTGGATCAAGCCCTTTCAAGTCTTTATACTCCCAATAAAATATGTCATGAAACTCTTTGCACAATTCAATAAAATCTTGCCTCTCAGGCTGAGAACATATCTTTCCAATTTTCAAAACTTTGTCCTTGAAAATTAGGAATCTTTCATAGTTCTCTTCCTTTGTTGACATGCTCACTCTTTCTTTCTTCTTCTGATCATCCACATTGAAAACACTCTCTAAGGTAATCAGCCCCTTAGGTATCTTGTTTATCTTTAGCTTAATGATTTTCTATTCATATTGATCATGTAGTCTCTTTTGGTTTCTTGAGGACAAACCTGCCTCATTTTGCAAGAAGTGTGCAATGTCTTCATTATTTTCAAAAACCTACCATGACACTTCATTATCTATAATAGAGGGCCTCACAATTATCTTGATATGAGATTGACCTTTGTCTTTCCCTACATCAATAGCTGTATCAAACTATGCTCCTATGGCAACCAATATATCAACATGTTTATTTGAACCCCTTGGTATGGGTTGTATGTTGAAGGCATCAAAGTATTCAAGTAGGTCCCACACCCTATGCTTGTAGGATTTAATCAAGGTATTATTTTATGTAGCTTGAATTCTCACTTGATGGATGACCAATTCAATATCTCCATAAACTTTCAGATTATTGATCCCCCTCTTCTTTGCCCATTAGATACCATAGACTACGCCTTCATATTCTACCACATTGCAAGTGCAACTGAAGTGGAATCTATATGAGAAGTAATAAAAATTCTTTGATGGATAAACTAACATAATTCCAGCTCTTGTAACTACTTTTCTTATTGAGCCATCAAATAACATTTCCCACATCCCATCAAGTTCATGGTCTTCATTAGTGAGTGAAGGGATTGGAACATCCCCTTCATGCATAAAATAAAATACCAAATCAATCTCTTTAATGAAATTATATGGATAAATTCCATGTGTTTTAGTGTTGTACTTATCAAGGAAAATATCAAAAATAACTTCAAGGGGGGAGGATGCTTCACCATCCATGACACCTTCTTATTTGCTAAATAGACAATTTTGATTTGAGTTTGTCTCCATGTATAGCTCAATATGAAACATTGCTAAGGGTTAAGTCCTTATAGTCACCTTGGTTCCATATCTTGTTTTAAAATCTAGGAAAGACCAATAAAAAAAAAAGGTGCCCTCCTATCTTAACTGTGAAGTCCCTTGATAAGCAGATAGCAAAATGAGCTGGAAGGTCTACCACCATAACATCTTGAAAAATTGGGAAACTTGGGCAATCATGTAGAAAGACCTTCAGACCTTTGACCAGTCCCACTATCTTTGTTGGAGTCCCATCAAGATAAAATACACCCTTGTTATGTGGCTCATATTTAACCCCATCTTATCAACCACCACTTTAGGCATAATAGTGGTACTAGCTCCACTATCCAAAATGCAATTATAGACCAAATTATCTCCCATAATGAGGGTGAGATAGAAGGGTAGAGTTTTTTAGACTTGGCAGAGGGCTCTAAGACATGGCTTAGATCATTGGTAAGGGTTACACCATTGTGATTTGAAGTTTGGGGGGTTGTATGGATGTCTACGAGTTATTCTTGCAAGAGCTCCTTTTGACCAGGCATGTGCAAGACCTCTCAAAGAGTTATGCTTGTCTTATTACTATTAAAAGAATCAATAATGTTTAGAGAGGGAGAATTCACCTTTTCTTGGACCTTTAAAGGTAGAGAAGGATTCTTAACCTACTATGTTGTAGGCTTAACAACCTAATTAGCATTCTAATTTTGCTAAGGAGTATGACTTCTAGCAAGAACTGCATTAGGAGTCACACCTTATGGCCTTAGAGAGGCATCACTTGGAGTTACTCATGATTCTTGACCTTATCCTAATGTTCTCTTTATGGCTCTTATGTTGGTTTCAACTGACATGCTTTGATTTAACATATAATCATCTCTTACTTGGAAGTTCATCATGCCTATACTTTTGTTGGTGCCTTCTCCATGGTTATCCCTTTGCATAAGGTCTGCTTCTTCTAAAGTTACATAAGGAGTAGTTTTCTCTTGTGCCACCAAAGCTTGGTTGTCTTCTCCACCATCATGCATAAACTGACCTTAAGGTTGTCCCCACTTTTCCAAATGATTCTCTCCTTAGACTAGATTAATATGTACTGGAACAATAGCCTTCATAGAAGGAGTGGGACTAGGATTATAAGCATTGGGCTACCTATTGAAACCTTGATAACCATATCATCTTCTTTGGTAGTTGTATTGGGATGGATCTCTATTGCCTTGTTGAGGATAATATGGATGGTTAGGTGGAGCACTTGTATGAAACTGAGCTTGCTTGAGTTGAGCTTGTAATGACCAAATTTATTCATATTTTTCCACAATATTATCCACTTTCTTAGTTAAGGATCTTGGCTTGACATTAGCATTATAAATTTGAGCTATGATTTGAGATTCAACTAAACCATGAGATAAAAATGACATGGAAACTCTTGAAGGGAGTCTTCCAGCTTGTATCAAGCTATTTTTAGCTTCAATAGCTATTTCATATGCATCAAGTAGAGTGAATCCTCCCATAGATTATAACATCACTGCTACATCAATACCAATACCTTTGAGATACGTGGGGAACATGAAGCTTGGAGGAGGTCTCATGATATGTGGCAGTCTATGCCATATCCTTTAAAATCTTTCATTGAAATTCCCCCATATATTTGTTAGGTCCTATTTTTATCACATTCAACTGATGCATCAATGAAGTGTGGTCACTCTTATTCTCAATCAAGTCACCAAAAATTCACCAAAGCCATCCCAACTTGTAATGAAACCACCTTTCAAATTCCTATACCAATTCAGAGCTTTGCCTTTTAGAAACATAACAAGCAATCTAATGGCTATGTTGGCTCGGGTGACATTATGGAAGTTATAGAAATTCAAAATGTCCCTAATATGCTCAGATGGGGTAATAAGACCCTCTATATTGAAACCAAAGAGACTCTTGGTAGCATTGGGAGGAATAGGGTTGTATGTAGGAAGGTCAATTACATTTTGTGTGTTAAAATTTGGGAAAGGTTGTTGTTTATCCATTTCTCTTATTTTATTTTGATCTCTTATTTCTCTAACTTCCTCAACTTATTCTTCTTCTCCAAAACCTCCTCCCCAAGGATCTCTAAGTGATGGGAATGGTTCAAGGTGTTGATCTTCAAGAAGATCTTTAGCTAGAGGGGCTTGATTAGAGGTCTTGGATGACCTAGTGAGGACCATGAAGTATAATGTGGGAAACTTTATCTACAAGCAGAGATTCTCACCTTTTGGAGTTGATAAATGCTATATTAAGGATATTTCTCCAACCCTAATCTTTTCAAGACCAAAATTCACCTTGACATGTAAATAATTGGTCCCATTGGGTGTGCAAAAACGATTGTCTCCAAATATTGCAAACTAGAAGAGGGTGTTTAGGCCTCTTCTAGATTTGGGCAATGTTGGGACATTTCTACACATGTGTGTGTGCCTATAGGGGAAATTAACCTCTATATTTAAAGGGCTAGCTCTCTATATGTATTCTATAAGATAATCTCTATTTAAACTAGTTGATTGAAAGGAAAAGAGTTAGAATTTGCATGAAATAAACCTATTATAAGAATGGTATGCACCAAAGATTATCCTCCACGTGAATGTCATAATGTAATGCATGATACAATAAAACACATAGACCATTCCCAATCTCTAAGGATTCTAACACAAGTATTTCAACACAGAGGTGAGATGTGTAAAATGACACAAGGCAAATGAAGTGAAAGGCAAACTTTGCACATTTCACAACAGTAATACACATGTAGAAATTCAATACACTTAAACATACTCTATATGACCAATTAGATCCAAAACTCTTGCTCAGGCATGAAGGACAAAGGACAGAAGGATAAAAGCCATCATTTTATATCATATACATCTCTTACACACTCAGACAATTGCTCATAACTTGAAATAAAATAGACTTGTACTTAATACTTAAAGGCAAAATGTGATATCATTCCAATAAGGCTTTGCCATACGTTGTGTAGATGATTTCAACTTAGCCCAAGGGATGTATATATAGCACAAGAGACATGAGAGAGGGAGAGACCTTTGATTGCTAAAGAGAGGAATAAATCTATTAGGATTCATTGTCTTTAGCTAAAACCATCTTTGCCAATAATGCTCTTTTTAGCCACATGATTGATCCATGTCATGTCAAGCGGTTACACATTTTGGCCTACTCTCTCAAAGATGCTCCTCCAATATTTGTGCTTAGCAGAATTAAGATATTCTTGGGTTGAGTCATGGCATAAAATTAGTTATCCACCTATTTCAAATTTATCCTTTTCATTCTATTTGTCTTTGTCCTTCTTCTTTGATTGGTCCTCAAGGAAAGACTCAGATCCTGATTGATCAATGGTGATATGGGATTTCTCATTGTTTTGACAGATGAAGGATGTGAGCCCTTGGATTTGCTTATGAGTCCTTATTTGAAAACCAATGGCTATTTTCTAAGGTGGAAGTTTGATGTTCATGTAATTATATTTCTACGAACTCCCTTTTATTCTCTTTGGACCCATCTTTCTATGGACTTTGCATGACTTGTCTATACCCTTCGAAAAGCTCAAAAATGACCTTCGATAATCCTTATACAGACTCTGCAAAACTTTTATACCCTTTATAATTTTCCCAAGTGTCCCTTTAGACCTTTAGAAGTGGACCAATTACACTTTTCTGAAGGACACTTTTGAAGACAAAAGACCCTTTAAACTTTTGTGTAGGGCACATTGCAAGTGAAAAGATCCTCTCAAAACTTGAAGTGCCTTTAGGAAGAATGGAATTTCCATTTCAAAATTTTTGCAAGTGACCAATTTCTTGAAAGAGAGACCCTTCAGAACCTTTAGATTGTACCCTTCCTTGGAATATGCCCTTTGGAAGGACAAATGTGGACCTTTCTTTGAGGAAAAGGCCCTTCAAGATTTTTGAAAGTATCCCTTTGGAATTTTTTTAAGGACACTTTGGAGAAAAGGACCCTTCAACAATTTGTAATATAAACTTCACAAAGATTGTTTCAGATAAAAAGTCTAAAACAATTCCTTCCAAAAAGTTGTAAAGCTCAATTCTTTCAAACTTTTTGTCAGAAACAAAAAGATAGAAAGAATTCCTTCAGAGAGTTGCAAAGGAGAATTCTTTAAAAAAAGTTACAAAGGAGAATTATTTCAAACTTTTTATCTAAAACAAAAAGTCTAAAAGAAAGAATGAACCCTTTGCAAAAGTGGAATTGCCCTTTAGAAGAACAGAACTGCCCTTTGAAAAGGTGGAATTTTCCTTCGAAAAAGTGGAATTGCCTTTCAAAAAAGAGCAAAGTGTCCCTTCAAAAATGTTGAAATGGTCTACCTGCCTGAAAAGTGACCTTCAAAAACTTGAAAAGAATTCCTTTGATAGATTAAAATTGCCCACTTAAAGAGAATATGACCTTTCAAAAATATTGTTTCAAACAAATTGTCTAAAATAATTTCTTCAAAAAACTTGAAAGTACCAATTCCTTTGGCAAAAGACCCTTCAAAAAACTTTCAATAGATAATTCTCAAGAGAATGATCCTTCAGGAAGATTGAAAGTGACCCTTCAAAAAAGTGGAATTGCCCTTCAAAAATATGGAACAACCCTTTGAAAAGGTTGAAGTGTACCAATTCCTTGAGAAAGAGACCCTTCGATAAAGCAAAAAAGACCAAGTTCTTTGAGAAAATCAAGTGGCCAATTCCTTCAATACTTGGGCAAAAAACTCAAAGTAAAACCATGTCGAAAGAAAAAAATGCTTGCAAGGAGATTGAACAAAAGCATTCTCTAAAGGAAACCACACTTGACATTTAGATGTGGGGATAAACCATTTTGAATGCTATATTTTGCCATAATGAAAAGGCAGAACCTGGGAGTGAATTTTGGCTAACAAGTACATCAGGCAAGGTTGTACTATACATGTGTCTAGGGAGTGTAGACTTGTCTAAGGACATACAAACTTTCTATTTACCCATTTTATATTTTTTTGATGATTTTATCCATCTAAATCCCTATATAATGAATTCTCCAAACCATCTAATATTATTTACTGCCATGTATTGATCTATTGTCCCATTTAGTCAATCAAAATTGTATTTTTTTTGTTTGAATGCTTCAACTATATCATATAGTTAATATGGATACTTGAGTAGGAACAATGTGTCTTATAAAGTAAGTAGAGTGAATAAGAGGTATATGGTTAATAGTTGGTCAATTGTTTGTTATTTTATTAGTTTTTTGGTCCAAATTAGGTTTTTATTAAAAATATTTTTTAAACTTATAGATGAATACCTTATAATTGTTATTAAATTTTTTAAGTAGTGTCTTTTTTTATAATCAAATATTTTTTATCTATTATTTATTTAGTGGTTATAGTATGTCTAAATAAGTCAATGTATGTCATATTTTTCAAAGTTAAATATCGTAAAATTACATCTTTGTAAAGGATACATTATCAAGTGAACTAGATGTCCTAAGAATGTGTCAATCCATTTTTTTGTGGGGGAATTTTTTTATAAACAAGATAGGAAATTAATATGATTCATGCATGATGTCAAAGGCAATGAATGACAAAGGAATTTTAGCAACCTAAAGTTCCTTGCTAACTTAGAGGTTGCATAGTGTAGTAGTGGCAAAATAATTGTGCCATCCTAACTAATATTGAGAACATTATCCAATGGCAATGGATATTATTTATGTTGTTTTTGATGAATTGAAATTGATTATAAGTAGAGATTACAAATGCAATTTCAATGAAAATCCAAACACTCACTGAAGATAGTGAGAACCTAGTCCTCAATATATATTTTTTTATGTGTGGTGTGATGAAAATAAAAGTATAAATATATGTATGGATTACCTAAAAAAAGTGATACATAATTGATATTTCATTGAGAATCTTGACACTCACTATAAGTGAAAGTGTTAATAATTATGTTTATGTATGTAGGTTATCGCTAGAAGTAGTGATGTAACTGATATGCCAATGAGAAACCTCACACTCACTTGAATTGAAAATGTGAAAATTTATGTTTACATATGTAAGTTATCATTATAATCAAAGTGCATATCTATACTATTTTGAATAAATGTGTATGTGTTGATGTACATATTTGTTTATAGTATGTGTGGTGTGATTCCTTTCCCTTTTTTTCATATTAAGGGGGTAATTTTAGAATTATTGGTTAGTACATCATATATATATATATATATATATATATATATATATATATATATATATATATATATATATATATATATATATATATATATATAATTTTTTAATTAATAGTAAAATTAGGGTTTTGAAATGGGCCCCACATTTATATATTAGAGATAAAGATAAAACACTTAAATCCCAAAGAATCACCTCTTCCAACAAAACTCAAAACAAGTTGCAGATATGATGTGAACTAGCTTCACACCTACAATATAACACAAATAAAACCTCAAAAACCTATGTCTCTCCCAAGAACTTATATTTTCATGATTGAAGGTTCTTATTAAATGGTTCTAGGTCCTTCTTAAATATACCTTTCCTCATGTTTTTAACCACCATCCAATCTCCACCATCTTCTAAATAAAAAAAAGAAATAAATACATCAAACAAATATAATGTTTAGGATTACATCAAAGAAACCCGAGCCATGAAATCTTCACTTGGATTCAAGTTATACCATCCTTGACTATTATTATTATTGACATAGATCCATCCTCCTTTGATTCCAAATCCATTTTATTTTCCTTCACAATTGTCGGTATTGATTCATGTACCTCACTCTTGTCTTCCCTAATAAAATGGACTATTAAGTGTTTGATACCAACATCCTTCCACCAAGAGTTACCTTTTATATTTTTATTACTCATGCAATCAGTGACCAAATGTCTTATTTCAAACCATTTGTGGCATATAAAAGGTAGGAGCTCATAGTAAATAATTTGTACCAATCTTTATGTTGAAATCATAATGAATGAGGTGGGGGTCAGTATTCAAAAACTTTAAATCAATTAAATCCACTCATTTATGAACTATGTAAGCAAAAAAATGATCTAGTAATGCATTAAAAACCAATCACATGAGCATGAAACAAGATAACACAAAATGTGTGGGAAACCCTAATGGGGAATAAAACCCATTGAAACAAAGCTTGGAAAAACTATACTATAATATAATGTATCAAATTTAGTTGAGCATCAACCCAACATGGAGCACCAACCCCAAATTTATCAAGTACCCACTTAAATTTAGCAAGCACCTACTTATTATGAGGTTATAATCCCATATGACTAAGCACCAACTAATTCAAAGGACACTTATGTAAGCACTAACCTACAAGGCAACTCCAACTCCCTCTTTACCAAGCACCAACTCAATGAAGACCAATTCTTCAATCTCCAACCTACAAGGAAGCTTTAACTCCCTCTTTGGCCAAGCACCAACTCAATAAATCACACTTATTTATTATACTCTTCCACTTAGCTATCTATATGATATATCTATTATCATACATTAGGAACACATATCTGATGCAAATATGATAGCCTCTTAACATATGATGATCAATCCTTCAACTCTACTCCACTTGATCTCTCTCAAAGCTGCCACTCATCTTCTTCGCTCAACTAGCCCTCTTCAAGACTAAATAGAGAGGCCCCCTATATATATCTACATATGTGGATAGGACCCCCTAGATATAGTTGGGGAGAGGGTCCTAATGAATATCTTTATAGCAAAGCTCTTTTCTTGCTATTTCTTTCTGCTGTCTTTTTAATAGTGGGTCGATTACATCTACAAACTCAATGGAAACCAAGTGTTTCATTGTTTTAAAATGTCTAATCTCATCTTAATCATAATTTTTTAGGGCTATTTAGATTAATTTATTTGGCTTGGATGATACATTTACTTGTTGTTATCCCTGAATCAAGGGGGAACACATAAGATGGGATAATGTCTTATCTGTATTATCGATCATATGAATTTGATATTAAATTTCAATACATTTATATTATCATCATTAAATGAATCTCTAATCTCTCCTTAGGTTTTAAAACATGTTACCTAACCTCCTCAGGCTCATTTATTTATCAATTCATTCACTTTCTCTAAGCTTATTCAAATAGTCCTAGAATTGCCTTGTATATATACTCATCTCTTGTTCATATACCACTTGGTCAACCACACACCCTTAAAATATAAGGTCACACATATAATAGACCTTATTACATCTCATAAAAATTATTAAGTTTAACTTTGAGTTCTTTTTGGTCTATCATAATTCTTCTAGACCTTATTTCACTTTTAGGTCTCAGGGAGACCTAATTGCATTAGGCTTTCTTATCAACATGTTACCATTTTATCCATTGGAAATAATTAAACCTATATAAATAGAATAATAATTTGACACAATGTCTAAAAATACCTTACCCAACATCCTATAAGCTCCATTACACCTTTTAGGTCCAACTCCTTCATGAAACCCCTCAATAGTACTCAATCCTATTAGGCTTGTGTATACCAAAAAACTTGTCTTTCAATACTAAAGCTAAACCAAACTTAATTCACTAAAACATGATTAATAAAAGTATATATATAATATAAATTACCTTATGGTAATTTAAAAATGCATTAGACACTTCCACTCAGGAGATAAGGGCTCAAGAACATCTCTGCAACTCACTCAAAACTATGAGTTTACCTCAAAACATAGTCATGGTGACTTAGACCTCTAACACCTATGTAGAAAATTTAAAAGAATCATAATTCATCAAAAATATTATCTAAAATATTTATAAAATCCTCAAATACAATACTCATATGTTCTAATAACAAAATATTGGTATTTCAAACCAATCACATGACCTTATATCACAATATCTTATCTGAACTAGACAAGTCAACTTGTGAGCAAATTTTTCACCATATTTATTGACCTCAAAAACTTATATTAATAATTATCATGTATTAAAAAAATTTGAAAACATATCCATGCACTTGGTTTCATCATTTTATCATGAAAACACACTCCAATTCATCTTCTCACTGCTACTTGGGTTTTACACTGTTTACACCATTAGGCCTGTCTATGACTGGCTAACTTGGAAGACCATTTTATCACATTAGAAGAGTTAAAAATATATAAAAAACCTTCATGGACATGTATTATGAGTCTTTATCTCTTTCTTCCATCCATTTTCTTTTCTTGTCCAATGTAAATTTTGAGAGATATAATAACTTCTTGACAAATAAGCCTATATTTATACATTTTCTCTCTCATCTAGCTAACCACCACCACCTATAGGTAATTGAGATAGTATAATACAAGATACAATAGGTTTATTTATCATTTCAATCCATTGTAAGCTTATTTGAACAACATATTCCACATCAGGTCCTTAGTAGGGTTTTAGGGAGGTTTAACATAGGTTTTGGTGTTAATGATTATTCATAAAGGAATGTCCCATAAATCCAAAACCAATTCTTGGAAATATTATATATGACCCTTCCCCATCTCTCATTAATATATTAGGCTCCTATGTATAGGTTACATGTGCTAACGAACACCTGAAAGTGCTTCTCAGGTCTTGAGACCTCATTTTGTGAACTCAAGAAGGCCTAAAATAGTGTTTCATGTAATTTCCTTTAAAACAAGGCATCAAATTTTGTGAACATGATTAAAAAAACATATCTTACCTCCATCCATGCTCACATATTCATAATTTCCTTGAAATATGATCTTCATACCTAATTAGGCTAGGTAGGGTCTAGGAGTGGTCTAGGTGCATACTTGGTCTCAAGGTCCTACCCTTATAGGCTCATCATGAGACTCTTATTGATTATTATACACATTAATCAAATTCTCAAAAAATTACATACAATCTCTCACATTCCTACATCTACTCACCTAATCATGCCATCAACTCATACTTTAACCATGCCATGACTGGGCTCAAACTTCCAATGCACTTAACATTTTGAGTTGTTCCTTCCATGTCATGACCTCAACAAAATATCAAAAAAGTATACATAATACATCATAATACACTCATATCACTATGCCATTCTTTTTTTGATGACAATAGTCTTCCACAACCTCATACAAACCTAAAACCACGTGACCAAGCTTCATATGACTTGACATATCTATTCCATGCACTTGAACACCTTTGACATCACCTATGACATTAACATTGACTTTCATGAAACCATAATACATTATTTTCCTTCAAATTAACTCTTGCATTCAAATTATTTATTGCCTTCAATGACAACAATCTTCTCAATGCACCTTGTCCAAATAGACCTTTAACATCAATGACCATTATTCATTTACATGATGCACCTTCTTGACATCAATGAAAACAACATGCCAAAAAAATCCCCCTTTGTCATTGATGGCAAACACATTGATGGAAATCACACTACAATCTGAAATCAATTCAAAATGGTACTTTTACCATCTACTCATTCTCCCCCTTTGACATTAATGACAAAGAGATTCCTACAATTTTCTCCCTCATGATGTAAGATCTTGGATCACACCTCTTACAACAAATAGGATCTTAAACAATTATTGAGTCTATAAAACATTTTGAACTTTCTCCCTTTCTAAGCTCTTTATCCCTTTTGGTAACAGGATCATAGAGTCTCTGAATCATCATACAAACATGCTCCACCTAACTCCATGCATACCTTTTTCAAATGAATTCAGATACACATGAATACTCACCTTGTCCTTGATGTACCTTGATGCCATAGATATGGATAATATCCATCTTCATTTCACTATTCTAGCTTCAAAAACATTCATCATGCTCTCAGTCTTGGCCACATTCTTCAACTTGTCTTCATGTTTTTAGTATCCCTTCTTTGATATAGACCATTTACTTATCTTCTTTTGAAGCTAATGAATCATATGATTATCTCACCCTTTGTCCTCACAGCTTGTGCTCATCATATGAGTCATCAAGACTCACAAACCATTCTCAACATCCTTTAATCATCTTGATACCAATACCACTTATTCAAGACAAATCAAGCTATCAACTATTAGAAATACATTATTGGAAGCACATAATAGCTTTTTGATTACCTCTCATATACCAATCAAATACATAGTATTTCATCACACTTCCAACTCTTTCAACAACATTCCACTTGTCTTTATGGCCATATTGGTCTTGCAGACCAATCCATATTCCATGTCTCTAGACACAATCCTATGCTTAGACTTGCATTCCATATCATGACTCCTTATGGATTGATCTCAATAATAAATGCTCATACCAACAAAAACTCCTTTCACCTTGTCATATACATACAAACTACAAAAAAACAACTCATACCTTGCAACATAGATAAACTAGAATCCTCTCAAGATGAGTCCTTCTTTGACTACAACCTCATGCTTCTATAGATAAAAGAGTGTCTATAAGAGGCCTAATGGAGTCAACCTTTTCCATAGGGCTCTCAAAATTCCATGAAATTAGGAGATTCCCAGATCTTGAAACCATTTTACTCATATATCTTGCAATCATGAGACCAATAGTCCCTTCGTAGAATCCATTTATGCTTGACTAAAGCATTTGAATCATCCAACTTGTCAACCTTATTTTTGATTGCCTTGTCAACACATGCAAATTACAAGTTTTCTTGACATTCCTTGAATTTTGATCCTTGATCTATCTTAGCAAATAATCCATTTTGACCATTGGGCTCAATATGATCATTCTTGACTTTCTTTGGCTTCCATACCAATGTTTGACCCTTCTCATGCACTCTTGGAGCTCCGTATACCTTCTTAAGTCTAGAGGTCCTTATAACTCCATTAGAATATAATATTTCAATGTGTTCCATATTGTGACAACTATATCAAATAACATTTTTGTACATACCTCTTAACTGATAACTCCTTCTCCCATGTTTCCACGATAACTCATTCCTTGAGAATATTCTACAATCACTTGATTTATGACCAAAGTTATGACAAGAAAAATAATAACCATTAAAATAATTAGAATACATCATTACATTAGGCTACCTAATTGGTTTTTTCATGTTGAATTTCATGTTGGTATTTTTTGCTTGTTGATGATTACTATGAGTCTCAGATTTGAGAGTTTTTACATAGGTATTTGAGGTCTGATTCTCCTTATTCTTATTTTTGTCTTTTTTGAACCCAATACCTGTCTTGTCATGTAGATACCTTTGAATACTCAAAATATCACAAAGAACTTCAGTAATCTTTTCAAATCTCTGATGTGTCTTCAACTTAACTATTGCCTAATCTAATTTTGCCTTTAATGAATCCATTGCTATTCCAAACTTGATGCATTCTTCCTCTTTGGTCTTAAGACTTATAGTGACAATTTCAATATGAGTTTCTAACTATTTGATGATATCTTCATGTTCATTAGTGTTGTTTCCTATTCTCTATTCAAAGATATTGATTTTATCCTAATAACTCTTAACCAATGATATTAGTTTCCGATTCTTCCTTCTTTGAAAGTTCAACTCCTCTAGAACACTTACCAATTCTACCTCAAGGTTCACTTCAGCCTCTTCTTCATCAGATTCTTCATCATCCATAAGACTTTTCCCTTTTGAGCAACCCTCATTATCTATTTATATATCCATGAATAAGGTTTCATTATTATCATGCTCATTACTATCATCATCACTATCAGATGTACTTGTGTCACTTACATTAGATGAGCTATTATCTTATTTGGTATATAAACTTCTCTTGTTCTTGAATTACCCTTTCTTGACTTCATACTTCCTAAAACCTTTCTTGATTTTATCAGGCTTATAGACCTTCTAATCACCATGATGTTCATCATGTTATTCATAATGATCAATATTATCCTTGTTAGGACATTTAGATGTAAAATGACCAATCTTACCAAAGTTAAAGCATTTAAATGATAACTTTCCCTTATACTTACATGAACCTCTCCCTAGTTTTCTGACAAACATGACTTCTATCTTGTCATCATCAATGTCTATGCCATCATCCTTTACCTTCATAATTTGTGAATTTTTCTCAAATTTGAATGGAAATTCCTTATTGGAAGGTCTTCCATCACTTGTGCTCATTTCATAGGTAGTCAAGATGCCATGAAGCTCATCCATCTATAGTATGTTAAAATATTTGATCTCTTCCATAGCAGACACCCTTAAATCAAACTTATATGTTAGGTATCTCAATGCTTTTTTTACTACTATTGATTCTTCCAAATTCTCTCATATACCTGTGATGACATTTACCACTTCATCTACTCTTAACAAATAAGATGCAATGGTTTTATCCTCCTTCATTCTCAATATTTCAAATTAACTTCAATGAGTTTGTAACTTTTCAAACTTTAATTTGGTGTCTTCTTCATAACTGGTCTACAACTTTTCCCAAATCCCTTTGGTTGTATCATAATGTATGACCTTTATAAATTATGCCTCTAAAGGACCACATAGAATGGCATTCATTTCCTTAGAGTTGTTCTCACTTATCTTCTTTCCTACTGCATCAATTGGTGGTGTAGAAGGTGGAGTGAATCCATCAACAATAGATTATAATATGACATAACCCAAGGACATTAGATAGGTCTTTATTTTGATGATCCAAAATGCATGGTTAGCTCCATTAAAGAGAGGATCTTTATTGGTTGAGAAACCTCCTTGTTCTTGTTGACTAGACATAGTTACACTTCAAGAATCTCCTTCAAGTTGTTAGGCTTGATTTAAAAGACCAAGCTCTGATACCAATTATTATAATCATAATGATAGAGAGGGGGTGAATCAGTCTTTAAAAACTTTAAATCAATTAAATACACTCATCTATAAACTATTAAAGCAACATAGTGATATAGTAGTACATTAAGAACCAATCACATAAGTATGAAATAAGATTACACATCACATATGTGGGAAACCCTCATGGGGAATAAAACCCACTAAAAAAATCTTGGAAAAACTTTCCTATAAGACAATGTATCAAATTTAGTTGAACATCAACCCAACATGGAGCACCAACCCCAAATTTATCAATCACCCACTTGAATTTATCAAGAACCTACTTGCTAGGGAGGATAAAACCCCATATGAATAAGAAATAACTCAGTTAAAGGACAATTATGAAATAACCAACATACAAGTCAAATACAAAACCATCTTGACCAAGCACTAAATCAATCAATACTAGTTTTGCAAGCTCTAACCTGTAAGGAAGCTTCAACTCCTTTGACCGAGCACCAACTCAGTCAATCACACTTCTTTCTTCTACTCTTCCACTCAAATATATATATTCTATACCCATTATCATACATTATGAACACATCTATGATGCAAATTTGATATCCTCTTAACATATGATGATGACTCCTTCAACTCTACTCCACTTGATCTCTCTTAAAAATACCTCTAGGCTTCTTCACTCAACTGACCCTCTTCAAGACTAAATAGGTCATATGACCTTGATATTAAATATCAAAACATGTGTATGATCATCATGAAATTATTATCTACTCTATCCTTAGGGTTTAAAACATGTTACCCAACCTCCTTAGACTCATTGATTTATTAATTCATTTTCTTTCTCTAGGCTTATTCAAATAGGTGTAGAATTTCCTTGTATCTATACTCATCTCTTGTTCATATACCTCTTGGTCAGACACACACCCATAACCTCTTAGGTAAACCATAGAATAAACAAGATTAAAACTAAATTTAATCTCATTTTGTTTTGTCATAACTCTATTAGACCTTATTTCACTTTTAGGTCTCATGGAGACCTAATTGCATTAGGACTTCTTATCAACACGTTACCATTTGATCCCTTGAAAATAATTAAACTTATATAAATGACACAATCCTTTAAAAAAACATCCAAAAATACATTATCAAAAATCCTCTAAGATCCATAACACATTTTAGGTCCAACTCCTTCATGAAACCCCTTAATAGTACTCAGTCCTATTAGGTCTGTGTACACCAAAAAAATTATCTTTCAATATTGAAGCTCAACCACACTTAAGCCACTAAAAAACAATAAAAAAATTCATATATATAATGTACATGACTTTAGGGTAATTACCAAATTCATTATACACTTCAAATCAGGAGATAAGGGCTCAATAACATCTATGCAACTCACTCAGAATTGCCAGTATACCTCAAAACACAGTCATGGTGACTTAGACCTCCAACACCTATGTATCACTTTCAAATAATATTTATGAATTAAAAATATTATATAACATATTGAAACATAATAATCATATGGTCTAATAGAAAAATATTGGTCTTTGAGACCAATCTCATGACCTTATGTCACACTATCATATCTAAACCAAAGAGATCAACTTATGAGAAAAAATTTCACCATAATCACTGACCTCCAAAAATTATACCAAGAATTATAATTTCTTAAAATTCCTAAAAAATATATCCATGTACTTTTTTTCATCATTCTATCATGAAAACACAATCTAATTCATCTTCTCACTACTGCCTAGGATTTACACTATTTACACCATTAGGCCTGTCTACAACTAGCTGACTTAGAATACTAGTTTATCACATTAGAAGAGTGAAACATATCCATAAACCTTCATGAACATGTAGTATTATTATCTAACTCATTATTCCATCCATTTTCTTTTCTTGTATAATGTAGCTTTTGATAGTTATAACAACTTCTTGACAAATAAGCCTATATCTGTACATTTTCTCTCTCATCTAAATAGATACCACCACCTAGAGGTACCTAAGAGAGTCCAATAAAATATAAAATAGGTTTATTTAAAAATTTAAATCCATGTTGAGCTGACTTGATCAACATTTTTCACATTGGGTCCTTATTAGGGTTTTAGGGAGGGTTTAACACAAGTTTTGGTGTTAACAATTGTTCATAAAGGACTACCTCTTACATCCAAAAACCAATGCATAGAGATATTATATAATGAACCTTAACCATATGTATATTAATATCTTAGGGTTTAAAATGTAGAGGTTACACATGCCAACAAACACCTGAAAGTGATTTTCGGCTCTTAAGACCTCATTTTATGAACTCAAGAAGGCCTAAAATTGTGTGTTTAATGAAATTTTCATTCAAACCATGGCCTCAAACTTTGTGAACACAATTAAAAAATATATATACTACCTATTTCCATGATCAACATATTCATACTTACCTTGAAATAAGATATTCATACCTCATTAGGCTAGGGTAGGGTCTAGGAGTGGTCAAAGTGCATACTTGGTCTAAAGGTCCTACCCCCTATAGGCTTACCCTGAGACTCTTTTAGATGATGATACACATTATTCACATGTTTTAAAAAATGACATACAATCTCTCACATTCCTAAGTTTAATCACCCTCATCATGCCATCAACTCATACCTTCACCATGCCATGACTGGGCTCAAGCTTCCAATGCATTTGATACCTTGACCAGTTTCTTCCATGTCATGATCTTAACAAAAAATCAAACAAAGTAGACATAAGACATCATAATACACTCATATCACTTTACCATTAATTTTTTTTTTATGAAAACAATTTTTCCACAACCTCATACAGACCTAAAACCACATAACGAAGATTCATATGACTTGATGTCTCTTTTCCATTGACCTAAAACACCTTTGACATCATCTTTAGCGTCAACATTGAATTTCATGAAACCATAAATACATTAGTTTACCTTAAAATTATCTCTTTCCTTTAATGACCAACACTATTATCAATGTAGCTTATCCAAATAGACCTTTGACATCAATGACCATTATACCTTTACATGATGCACCCTTTTGACATCAATGGCAATAACGTGCCAACAATTTATTTCCTTAACTTTTGGATCCACATGTGCAAAAATATATTTTTTAACGTCTATGTTGACAAAAATTCAAGCATAGGTTTAAATGAGACCATAATTGTTTGTTACGGAATACACACATAAAAAATTCACCCATTGAATTACCTAGCTTTGGGGTATAAGATATATCCCAAAAGTGAAGTGGGAAGGTGTTACAACTAGATCTAATCAATCTTGTGTTAAAAGTTTCTATGAGAGGATTGAAAAGTTAGATGCCAAGGATTATTCAAAATCATGTGATTCTCCTAAGCCCAAAATTATTCAATGAATATCACATCCCTATCTACAACTAAATCAAAAACCATAATAAAAATCCCTTTAGTAAAGGGTTAGATTTCTATATTTACCCTCTTCATCAGAGTTTGCCATTGATCTGATATCCATTTATGGAGATCAGATAAACTAGGGCCAAAGCCTATTAAACTTACATATCATTCCCCTAGTTGAGATCCATTCTTCTCACTCTAGAACCACTTTAATCTCTCTTTTCTGCAAAAGAAACTGAAGGGTTATT
>JARHVA010002269.1:1405000-1432500 GCA_037957365.1 Torreya grandis | reverse complement strand
GATACTAAACATAAATATAAATGTTATGTCCCTCATACCAACCATCCATTGATATACACTCCATGGGTTACTTTAAAAATTTTCAATATTCCAATATTTAATGATATTAGCTAGCTTAATATCATTTAACCCATTCTACCTAGTACTAACCATATCAACTAGATTGATAATGTTCACTATATTTCTCATCTCTCAGACTGTATCAACCAACTCAATTATTCCAATCCCTTATTATAGATAACATCAACCAAGTATCATCTGAGGATGATACAATGTTCTATGGTTCACTACCTTCAATAGACTACATCACCCAACCTAATACAATCCAACCTCCAGTCCAAAATTGCATCAACCATGTATCCTCAAGAACTTATATAGTTATTTTTTATTCCTCGCCTATATTATATTTCATTATCCAACTCAATATAGTCAAACCTATTCCTTTCATTAATAACTATTTCAACCAACCCAATACTATTCAACCTACCTCTTCAATACTATATTGTATTGGCCAAGATGATACCATTTAGTTAAATTATTGACCTTATACTTACCATATTAATTTACCTTAAACACTAAGGCTGATATTGTATGACAAATATATTATGAGTTTGAAGAAAAGGTAATCAAATTGTGGATCTTGAATGATATGTCAGATATTATAAACCTTTATTTATTATTCCTAGTGTTGAAGCTATCTTATATCTACTTCACACTCAAGATCCTAAAATTCCTTGACAACATCACAAGCTTGAAATTTTTTATAAAAAATCTCCTTTCTTTAAAATTTTTATTTTTAGCATTAATCTAAAAACATATCCTATATTAAAGCTTTCTCTAGCTCTATACCATTTTCTATATGGAAATGCCATGTGTATTGAGGAAACCTTTATAAATAACCACAACACCACTACCCCTCCTAAACCAATTAATATTTTTAAGGAACTTCATCCTAAAGAGAGATAATTTTAGGATTTTATTCAAAAAATATCACAAAGCCTTTGCTTGGTCATACAAATACATGCCCATTATTACCCCTAGAGTAGTTTTCCATAACATCATTACATACTTGCAAAACCTATACATAAAAAAAAACACATGTTTCCTCCCCATATTTATTACTTATGTCAAAAAGAGATTATCAAACTCTTAGATACCATGTTGATAAAACTTAGAGACGAGTCTAAATGGGTATCCAACATTGTTCCTATTCTCAAGAAAGTCACTATGGTCATTTGAAATTATATTGACTTTTGTAATCTCAACTTAGCACATCCTAAAGATTATTTCCCCTTACCATTGATTGATGCTATTATTGATTCTATATCCTACTATGATATGTTTTCCATCATGTATGATTTCTAGGATATAATTAAAGTCACATCGCTCTTGAATATCAACATATAACTACTTTTACCACTCAATGGGGTACTTATTTCTATGTTAAGATGATACTTGGCCTTAAAAATGCTAGAACAACTTACTAACATGTGATTACCCATAAATTTCATGACCACATCCAAAAAACTATAAAAACCTATGTGGATGACCATATTACCAAATCTAAGCATCATGAAAACCATCTTCATGATCTTGCTATCATCTTTGATCATCTTATCAAATATAAATATAGACTCAATCCTTACAAGTGTGTTTTCAGTGTTACCTCTATAATACTCTTAGGATTCTTAGTTTCTCTATGATATATTGATGTATATCCCACCAAAATTAATTTTATTGTTAACATTTTTATACCTTATCTATTCTATACATTCACACTTATCTTGGGAAACTTGAGGTAATTTGACAATTTGTCCCCGAGATGGCTTATCACATTTATTTAGTAAACTCACTTCTAAATAAAGTTAATTATATTAAATGGACCAATGAATGTCAAAAATATCTAGACAACATGAAAGAATCATTGTTCATCCTCATACTCTTTAACCACCATCTAGTGATCAATCTCTTGTTTACGTCACTTACCCTATATAAGTTGGGGTGATGCTAGCACAAAAAGATGAATAAGGTAAATAGTATGAAATTTATTACATCATTCATGCCATAATAGACTATGATGTCTATTACACAAAAGTGAAATTGTCTCACCATCTATTTCACACTTGAAAAGCTTTGGCATTATACACTTTATCAAATCACTTGTGTCATCATCCATTCCAATCCCCTTAATCACTTCTTATCCAAATTTTTCCTACCCGAATATGAAATTTAAAAATAGATGGTACTCAATGGAGTTTTACTTAATAATATTTACCCAAAAATTATTCAATAGCTAAGTGATTTCTAATCATATTATCATTGTTCCTATCCCACCTATGAGTCACCTTTAGGATACTCTTCTCATTGAAGAGATCATTTTTATTATAGTTATTAACTAACCAGACTCTCTCAAATACTATTTTCATAATTTAATGATTGATCTCAAGGAATAAACCCATGCAGATCCCTGAATATCAATTCCCAAACCTAAATATAGAGTCATCATAGAAGAATTACCCAAATTTATGATCAACTTGCATGAAGAAACCTAGACATGTCACTTCGATGGATGTAAGTACCTTCAAGGGGCTAGGGTAGGCTATGTATTAGCTAACCCCTATGGAAAAATCATTCCTCTATTTTTTTATATTAAACTTCAAGGCAACCAATAACATGGATAAATATAAAAGTCTCATTCTTAGGATGCAAGCTACCATAGATTTATATATTCCCTACTCACATGCCTTATGAGATTCATAACTAATATGTCACCAAGGCAATGGAGAATACCAATCTAAAAGTGAAAATATTATTGAATATGATCAAATTATCACTAATATTACTAACGAGTTCACATATTTCACCATAAAAGTAATTCCAAGAGAACTAAATACTATATCTAATTTTCTTGCTTCATTAGCCTCCATTTTCCATCCTCATTAGGTATTACATGACTCTCAATTCCTCATCCATATGAGGAAATATCTATCTACTCTTCAGTCTAAGGATGATTATATTATTTACCACATTGATATTGTAACTACCCAACAAAACCCTTGATACAAAGATATAATCGAATTCATCAAACATCATACCTATCCTCATGATGTTGAATCTCATGAAAAGACTAGACTTTGTAAGCAAGCTTAAAAATACATACTTATACATGACATAATTTATCACCTACATGTTGAAATTAGCTTGCTCCATTTTTTTACTCAAGATTAATTATTATATCTTATAGATAAAAATCATGGAGGAATTTATGGTGGGCATTATAGCAGACACACTATAATTTAAAAATTCCTTTGCATGGGACACTTTTGGCCTACTCTTAAAATATATGCCATCACATTTGATAAAAAGTGTAAACCTTGATAAATATATGATGATATAATTCACTCATCTTATGTGAAATCCAAACCTTTAAGTCTCATTTTACATTCTTTATGTGGGGATTAGATCTCATTGGAAAGTTACCTACATTATAGGATGGCCATGTATTCATTAATATTGCCACATAATACTTTACTAAGTGGGTTGAACCCATGACCTTTATTAATGTTAATGGCATAATTATTTTTAAATTCATTCTTAATTATATCATATGTCATTTTTTCATTCTTCACACCATCATATCTAATAATGGTGGGGGCATAAAAACAAAGACATGAGACAACTATATGAAAAGTTCAAAACCACACATATGTTTTTGACACTTTATCACCCTTAGTAAAATGGTCAAGTTGATTCCACTAACAAAATCCTTAATCATATATTTAAAATAATATCAAGTATTATAGGTTGGACTAACATCTCAATATTTATCCAAAATTTTGGGCTTATCATACTAGCATTCGTACTGTAACTGAGGCAATTCCTTTCTCTTTAGTTTACGTTTATGAAATTGTCTTACCATTAGAAATCAAGTTACCCTCCTCACACATATATATTTATGGAATCATTCATAATGAAGATATTTATTAAAATCATTCCCATGCATTAAACATCCTTGATGGGTGATGTATGGGTGATTTACAAAATAATTTTCAATACAAATCTCACATAGCCAAACAACATAACAAAAATTTAAAGTCTGTACTTTTAATGTTGGAGACTTAGCTCTGAAGATATATTGCACCCATGAAAAATAGATCAATTCCACCAAAAATTATTGGGTTCCTTATCTAAATACATCCTTGGACCTAATATATGCATATTACAAAATATGGACACTTCTTCAAATAATCGGCCAATGCTTAATTTTTGAAGAAGTATTTTTCTTAGCTACATATTTTCCATAGCTTTACTATTCTACCTAGCTTTTCATTTTCATTACTTTTAAATTACATGTTTATCATTATATATAAACTATGGAGCTAACATATATTCCAAGTTCAACTTTCATTAATACACCTCTAAGTTTTTATTTCTACACATTAGCTCTCATATATATCTTAGGTCCTTAGATATTTTTTACTTTACTTACATCTTTTATTTTTTTTCATTTTGTGAGATACATTGTTATACCTTAGATAATACTAATCATAAATAGTTATCTATGGTTACCTTAGTTTTTTTCTTCAATTTTTCTTCATTTTATACACCCCATTTAAGGTTATCTTCTTACACATCCATGATTTTCAGTTTGTGAGTTGCATTCGAACACCTCAAATAAGATCAGGCCTTCATCATAAACACCCATCATTTTATATTTATAAACTAATTTTACTCCTAACCTTAGATATTCATCTTACCTAAAATATAAGGTAATGGTCTATAGTAGTGTTCTTTCTCACTTAGAGTCATTTATACTCTTTTATGGTTAAATTCTATCAGTCCATCTTCATGTCTCCATTCACCTATATCACTTCTCATGATGATGATTCATGCATACTTGTCATTGTATCATTTTTATTTTTACATTTTTATTACACTTGGGGTAATCCAATTAGTTTATAATCATTTCCATCATTACCTATCTTTTAATATTTATTTGGCCCACCAAGGTTAATTTCGATATTGCATTCTTCTCTAACATGAAAGTCTAGGAGTTTTACACACCATGGCGTTTACATCCTCTTATCTAGTGTAGGATATCTTGTGATAGTCATATTTAGTAGCCATGTTTAGTTTTAAAATCTATATGAAGGAGGAATAAGAATATCCAAAAGAGTTAAAATCCATATCATAATAAAATGTGACATTAAAAGGCATATTATATCTTAAAATTTAGATCACACCAAAAGATGTGATCTTTGTTTATCCTAATTCCTATCTTAGGTGAAGATCAAAATCTATAGTTCACCTCATGATAAATTCAAGGACCATTGGGGTGAGTTATGTTAATACACTAGAGTAGGAGGTCTCATTATATATCATACCATCTTCTACATATTATGTGCCAACTATTTTTTACATAAGTACCCTAATCTTTATAGTAGACTGATAGATCTATAATGGGTATTTAAGAGTGAGTAACATGTTATGGGAAGGTAACATCATTTTATTTTTTCAATGCATACTAGCCTTAATATCATTATATTTATACTTTAATAGTTATCCCAAACTTACATTGCTAGGCAAGGTTATCTAAGGCCATTAATGTTGAAAACCTATAATATTACCAGCCTGATTTGATTATCTTGTTTCCTATAAATATCATGTTTTCACCTTGGTGTTATTCTCTTTCCACAGCACCCATTTCATTTCCCCCTTAACAAGATAGTTTATTTCTAAATCTTTCCTCATTTTTTTTACTTTCTATTCTCTATCTTTTTCTAACATGGAAAGAATATGGAGGCTTTAGTTTATCCATTCTTAGAATAGAAGATGCACCTTTGAGTTTTTGAAAAATGTGTTTTTGGTCATTGTCTTATCTTTCTAAGATTTATATTAGTTATTATTTTGGACATCGATTCTTATATTAAATTTTTTGTAGGCCATTTGGTCTTGTTTCTCCTATTTTTCATCATTTTTCCATGTTTGATTGAGTATGGATTGTTACTTATCTTTAAAAAATGTTGTTAGCATTAATCATTTTATGTTTTTACATATTTATTGGAGTGTGGTTTGTTAATTTTATTACATTGATGTTGATATCATTATTCAATTTCATGCATCCTTGGTTTGATCTAGATTATTAATTTTATTACTTTGAATACATTTATAGGTCTTTCAATCATTAGTAGCCTTGTATTTTTAGCTAGCTAATTCCCCCTTTGTCATTAGTCATTTTCATTATTATTTTGGTTCTAATGTATTATTTTTAATTATAAATTCTTAATCTTCCAAGTGATTTATTTAGTTCTGAGAGTTTTCCATTTACTTCAACATTCATGTTTTATATTTACTTAACTCTCTAGCCTTGTATCCTTAAGATTTGTCCATTGCAGTTACTGCTTCTTCCATGATTGATTTTATGATTTTACCATGTAACCATTCAACAATAAGGATAATTCAAGGTATTTATATGATACTTTCATTTATTTATTTATCAATCATTTACTTTCAATATTCATTTTAGTATTTTACTTTAGTTGTTGTGTTATTATGTTATTTATTGGATCACCATCACATGTTATACTATTGTGACATGTGATGAAATTCAAGTGGGGCATGTGTATACAAATAATATTTTACATATTTATCATTTACAAGTACTTTTTATTACATCAACTTGTTGATATTCAATCTCCCTGAGTGCATGCATTAAAGGGTACACTAGGAAAGGGGTGGACATGCCTTTGGTGCTTTTATGATCACTCTTATACCTAGTTTAACTTCTTCAAATTTTCATTTATAATAAATTCCTTATACCCTATTATACTTAGTTATGTTAGTTACCTCATTTACTATTGTGTTGGTTAAGGTAATGTAGTCTATTCAACACACGTATCCATTCTTTATTATATCAACCTAGCCAATCTATTTTTGAGTTGACATTCTTGGATTTTTTACTACTTAAGACTAGTTGATGTAGTTTAGTATTAGTTGAATCCTCCAAACTACATCAAGTTGGTCGATACCATTGACTTAGTATAAGTTTGAGAATTTTATCACTATATATATAGTCATATTTCATTCAATATTAGACACACATTAATTTTCACTTATTTAATCTACTTGTGCTCGCACATATGCCTTACACTAGATTTGGTAGAGCTAAAGGTAAAAACTTATCTTAGAGGAAGCTTGTATTATGTAAGTCTTAAAAAATGGATTGGAAGTCCTCAATTGTCTTAGATCTTAATGTCCATCATTTGAGGTTTTCACACCCACAACAATATCTTTAAAATCACCATTAGCTAAGGTAAAGATTGAGGCTCGATAGATCCCCATCAAGGTAAGTAATTCTAAACTTATGTTATTTACTTTATTTCATTTAGTAGGTAGATGTCATTTTTTTATTAGTAGATAAACATGTGTGTATGTGTATCCTTATCTAGAATTTCTCTACATTTATACTTAAAGTGGATATATGATTGTTTATACTTGTCAAATAACATAGGCTCCTATTTTCCTACCATTTTTTCTTACCCATTTTGATCATTCTAACCTTTTCCCCTTAGTTTAATTTACTTTCATAACTACTTACATTGCCTTTATAAAATTCATTTTATTTTATCATTAGAGATTTAATTAGAGCTATTCCATCATGTCATAAGATTTTTTTCATTATAGGTCTAGTTAGAGTTATTCCCTTATGTTGTTAGGCCTAAAGGATTTGGAACCCTTCCCTTTGATATTATTGAATAGGTACCACTATTTCTAGGTCTATGGATCCACACTTAGTCATGAACTGAACATAACATAGCATTATGCTCTTTGATTAAGTTTATTCGAGTCTAGATATTTATAGATAGGATAGTTGTAGGTTAATCCTGGTAATTACATACACATTCCTCATAAAAAATAATGTATTTATGAAAATAAATACTAAATATGAAAGATAACATATAGAAAGAATTAAAATATCTTCATAAGAAAATTCTTGGAGGCCCTAATTTTGAATTTGTGAAAATATTTTGATTTTTTTTTATAAATTTAGAATAGATGGTTTTAATTTTGATTTTTTGAAAAAAATGGAATTTAAAATATTTTGTATGTACCAAGAAGCAAGGCTAAAATAATAGAATAAATAGGAGGGATTTGAACAATTACAATAAAGTGCTAAAACATAGTGTGTAGCTAGAAGAAATTTAAGAAATATGCCCCCAATGTATATATAAAATTGGAAATATGTGATCATGTGAGCTCAATGGAAACCATAACAAGATATATATGCAATAGTAAGAAAGTGGATTGCAATAAATGATCATGCATTGAAAGTGTTACATGATAGTTTTTTTGGATTGTTCAAATCAATTTAAAAATTAAGAGGGAAAGTTACCAAAGTGAAAATAAATCCAAGAGCTAGAAGAAATATTATAATTTAGGATAAAAGAAGTAGAAACAAAATAAATAGCATGATCTAGATATTGAAGAGCATAATTGAATGATTCAATAAATGATGCTAGTAAAAACTAAGGATATCATCAATGGGATGTTTATTATAGACCTTATATCATTAGGATCATAACAATATTATGTATTATTAAGATCATAATCATCAATTTAATCATCATAATAAGGAAAAATATGTTAATGTTTATATTATTTTATTTTTATTTAGAAATTAAGTGTAATAAAACACAAATATTGAAATATTATTTAGAATACATAACACACAAAGTCTGAATATAAAATAATGTAAATTTTAGAAACTACAATGAATTATAAATAGTAATTTTAAATAAAATATGCAAATCCTAGCTTAGATATAACTTATGATGATTTTAAAAGTAATTGATGATATTGAGTTGACTGAAATGGTCTCTAGACTATGCCTTGCTCAAAAATAGAATTTGCATTGAACAAGGACATGGTTGTGATAGGGTGGATAGGGGCACACTTTAACCTTGTATTTTTTACTATAGTTGCATCTAAATTGATTATGTAATTTATTTTTCTATTTTTATACTTGCACATGTCTAATGTGGTTGAATGATACTTGTAGGTATTGATTTATCATGTTGGAGAACTTGTAATAATAAACCCTAGATCCTGCATAGACTAAATGGACATCAAATGAAAAAAATAGAGCAATCAAGAAAGGGGAATAATTAATCTATCCTCAAAAAACTGGGTAATCTGAGTGTTTCCTATATAGTCCAAAATGGGCCTTAAGATGATGTAGTTCCCCCTCTTAAAGTAAGTATGCAAATCTTACTATTTAGATTATATGGATGCAACAAGTAAATTGTCTTGAATGATTGATAATGAATGCCATTAACTTGAAATAAAATAGATTTATACTTGGCCTATGACTATTACAATAAATCATAAATTGATTTGTAAATATTAGTGTTATTTTATTGAATGTGTATTAGACTTCTCAAGTGATTTCTATGAGATGCCTTGAGTGGCCTTGATGTGTTTATATAGTGGTAGACTTGAAATATTTTTGTTAACTAGTTTTATAAAAGTGTAGGAGCACTAATATGAAGCATCTCAAAATTTAGAATTTACTAATGAATCACATGAGACAAAGTCACATTAGTCAATAAGGCCACAACCTGGCCTTAATTGACCTAATTTAGTCTTGTCCCCAAATGTTAGAGACTATCATAACTTGGCTGATAGAACCTTGTAAGTATAATACAGTTGTCTGAATGATGTTTTCATAATTTTAAGATAATGAGTAGAATAGTGAAGGCTCTCATAAAAATTTCAAGTTAACATAATGGTGAATAGGTCAAGTAAGGTAAATATGTCAATATTAAACATTATCAAATAGTTAATGATTAAATTTGAATGTTTTCATTTTCTCCCTCTTTATTTTACTAGTGTAATGTAATTAAATTAATATATTAAAAGAGATTTTTTACATAAGTGTGTATCCTTTATATTTTAATATGAAGCTTGATTGTGTAAGATTCCTCAATGAAAAATATACAATAATGCCACTGAAAGTAGTTACTATCAATTTTTGAAAATTTAAAATCTAAAATTTTAAATTTTAAATTAAAAAGAGGGAAAATAAATAATACATATAAAATATGATGTAATTTAATTGCCTTATAACTTGAAAGTATAGAAATGTGTGTGTTTTATCCCTTATTGAGGCATTTAGATAACTATTGAGCCTATGAAAATTGAGAGTGATCAAGTCTCAAATTAGAAACTAGTGAAAGCCTTTGATTTGGAAATATTGTATGCTCCAACTCTATTTTGAATATGTAGAGTAATTTTTAGAATAATTGAAGGGGTGGAACCAAAAAATGTGTCTGATTATAATTCAATCATAGATTTTGAGTATCACTAAACTCAAACATGGTAGGAGAAGGGGTGGAACCACAAATTTGGCTCGCTAAAATGAAACCATAGATGTTGAGTATCACTAGACTTTAACAAGGCCTACTTCAAAAATGACACGAATCATACCATTGTGAGAAAATATATATTCTATTTGAAATTTTATAACTTTGAATAAAATATATTTGATATTTTCAATGTGTTAAATTTAACATGATTTAATATCATGCCCTATGTAGTGTACTATATTGATATAAAATGCCAATTGAACTTGTAAATTGTAATTGTAACTATTTTTACATGTGATAGTACATATGCATCAAGTATATGTGAATATGTACACAAGTAATTATAATAATGAGTTCTAATGCATGGCATATTCCCCAATAATTTTAAATTTATTAACTACATTAAAAATTTGAACATTGTATTATATCATAATTTTAAAATTTCTTGATCATGAGGGCTTGAATTCTTAAATCATGCCTATTGCGATGCCCATTTTTGAGATGAGGGACATAAATTTTAAGTCACCAATCTAAAAATAAAAACTATATAATGTGAAATGTATATTCATGTAATATCATGTGAATATTTGAAATGCATTTGCATCATAGTATTGAATATAACATTGAATTCCATTTGAAACATGTTTTATATAGACATATAATTGAAACACATAGGCAACATATGAATGATAGGTATCACGGCACAATAATAAAAGTTTAAAATATAAGTAATGCATGATGTGAATCATGAAACCATAATAACAATAAATGAACATACAAGTAATCTATATAATGTCACACAATTTTCATAAAATATCACACATAAGGTCTAAAGGCCAAATACAATGGACATTTGAATGTTTCACAAACAAGTAAGGCCAAGAGCCACACTCAAATGACATTATTATATCATATAAATAATAAAATGTATATGTTGGCACACAAGGCCAATGGTCACACACAATAATTAAGCAAATACTAACTTATCATGCAATAAAGTAATTTAAAAAAAAGAACCTTAAAGCAAATAGGACTAATCTAAATCAACCATATGTATAAATTCTAATGTTATTAAATATCATATCTATGTAAAAAAATATAAAGTATGAGTGGATATCAAAACATTTTTATGATATATAGTTCAACATGGTAAAGAGGTTGTGGATAGATACAACCTATTGAAGAGTTTGAAGAGAATGAAGAGATGCCCCCAATGTAGCAGGGTTGTTGGGTAAAAGGGAAATCTTGATATAAAATAACCATGTAATAGTATGCCTTGTATCACACTCCCATACCTCATGAAAATTAGTGTGCTTATGAGAATAACTATTGAACATGAAATAAATACCATATGGAAAGAAGTAAATTAACAACATAAGAAAATGCTTAGATGTTCTGATTTTGAAATTTTAAAACTATTTTGATTTTTTTTTGCTTTTGGAATATATGATTTTTTTTTTAATTTTTAAATTTTTTAATTTTAAAAAAATAGATTTAAAAAGATTTGAAAAGTACCAAGAAGAAAGTCTTCTTAAATAGAAGAAATAAGAGGGTTTCAAACAATCCAAACAAGGTGTTAAAACCTAGTGTGGTAATAAGGAAGGCATAGAATATGTCTCCAATGAGTCATTAAAATGTATCAAAAATTGTTGATATAGATAGGAATGTGCATGCCCCCTATGGGCAAAGGCCTACATGTGCTCATGTAGTGATCAAAACTAGCAAAATGAGATTGTGTGAGCTCAATGAAAGCTATAACATGATATATTTACAATAGTAATCAAGTGCATTGCCATAAATAATGTGTATAAAAAGTGTTACAAGATAGTTGTTTTAGGTTTGTTTGAATCAGTTCAAAAATAAAGAGGTCAAGTGCCCATAGTAAAAGTAAATACAAAAACTATAAGGAAGCTTGGAATTTGGGATAGAATAAGTGTAAATGAAGCAAAAATCATGATCTGTATATTGAAAATCATAATTTAGATGTTCAAAAAATGATGCTAGTGAAAAACAAGGATCTCATCAAAGGAGTTTCTTATGTATAGACCTATTTCATCAAGATCATACCAGTATTTTTATTATTAGAATCATAATAATAAATATAATCATCATCATAGGAAAGAACTAGCTTTTTAGGTTGTCCTTAAAATTATGATATGCCATTTTGATCATATTTTTTTTTATCTATGTATGGAAAAATAATTGTACCATAGATTGGATTGGCCTTTAGACATGTTGTTTCTTTTAAATATGTTCATCATTGTTAGGATCTTTCATCTTATTCTAAACTATAAAATGATCATGTATCACTATTTGAATACTAGGAAAGAAAGTATTATCCATTTTGACTTCAAGTGGAATATGTAACCATAAGTTTTGTTTTATCTTTTTATTATATGCATGAATTAGATACAATAATTTAATCCTTAAAAACTATAGCTGTGCCATTAGAATTTGTAGGATTTTTTTTTGGGAATTCATTGATGAGAAACCTTTTCAAAAGAGTGTTTTCTTGCTCATATTGAATTTGTTCTTGCAACTAATTTTTGGAAATTACTATTTTAAAAATATTTATTTTTCTTTTCGATATTTTTTAAAGCTTTCTTACTCTATTTTTTCCTTTTGAATCTTTTCTTGTTCTAAATTATCCTTTTGTATCCATATTTTCTCTATGTTCTTTTTAGGCTTATTTTTTCGGAGATTAAATATAAGTGGGTTTCTTAATTGATTTATTTGTCACAATATCACCACTATAAATGATACTTTGTATTTTTTAATCAAAGACAAACAAATATATGTCGGATGCGGGTTGAATCTTAATATTGTGTCCCACTTTTTGGTACTAAGGGGAAACAAAAAATGAAAATCTAAACATTTCTAAATTTGTATAGACAATAGTGACTTAATTGTATAAAATTTGAAAATGGTGTAAACTAATGAAATGTTTCATTTTAAGTTTAGATTACATTTATTATTTTTTTGAAAAATAAAAAAATAAAAAATATATTTTTAATACCTAAATACACAGTGTGTATGTTTCATTTACAAAAAGTTTTATTAAGTACTTGATTTCTCCTCATATTTTTCTCAAAACATACTATTTTCTCTATATTTTTTACAAAAAGGTCTTAGAACCATAGACGTAGTGAAAGATTATTTTTTCATAATTTTTTTATAAAAAAATATTTTTTTATTAATTTTTTAATGATCAAGGCAAGGAATATCCATACTTATGTCTTCTCCTTGCAATATTTTTTTATATATCTCAAAATAGACTATTTTTTTCACCATTATAACAAGGACATTAAAATTGAGTGCATTGATATTTTTCAAAAAAAATTGGCCATAGTCTCCTATTTTTCCTAGTGCCTCAAACATATAGTACTTTATTTTATAAATAATTATATTTTACTAAATAAATCAAAATAAATATTAAATATTATTTAAAAAATTTAAAAATGATATTATTAGAAATCTCATAAAAATACCTATTTATATATAGAGCACATGTTTTTATTTATTTATCATCCTAATACGTAGCATCCAAAGTGATAATTTTAGGCTGATACTAGATTTCCACTTCAATGGGTGATGATTTGAAGCCACATGGGGTTCAAACGAAAGGTGTTCAAATGAACCCCATTGGTTTGAACCCCCACCCCCACAAATATAATTCAAAGTAAACCTTTGACCCCTTTTGTTCGAAGGGTGTTCATTAGAACCCCCTTCAAAAAGTACACGTGGGAGTTCAAATGAACCCCCTTCGAACAAAGGGGGTTTGTTGTAACCCCAATTTATTTATTTTGAGTTGGATGCACTTGTCCACTAAGTGGGACCACTTCTGTGCCATAGCCCATGCCCATGTATTCTATGATATACACAATAGTATTTTGATCTTCATAAAGAAAGAATATAATGTAATATGATCAAGTTATTTCTAAGAATTTATTTTATAAGATCACTTGAAGTCTTAATATTAATTTTTATACTTTTTAAATCAGTAAATATATAGTCATTTTTCTTTTGGAGAACATAATAACTAGATGAAGATGCAGATACATGATTAACACTAACATATTATGCATTTGTTTTAGATTTATGGTAAAAACAGGTTTTGAAGGGGCCCCGAAACCATATACATCAGAAGAGAGATAAACCTTAAGCACAACCAGAAAACAAAAATGCCTGGAACCTGCGTAAGCAAGACCAGATAACCAGGAAACTGAAAATAGCAGACAAGAGCTGGACAAATAATTAATATTGTTTTTTACAAGACCGAAGTTTCATATCTAGAGGGGGGACCAAAGGCTTAGACTTCTTCCTCTTAACTACAGTCCAACCATCCTCTACCTTAGCTGCCTTGGCAACCCAGTCCTTAGAAGGCCATGATCCATGAAGTCTAGGGGGCGTCAAAGCCTCAAAAAAATCCTTATGAGAACTAGCCAACTTCTGGCTTCTAGGAGAATCCTTCAAAATAGGTGGAGGAACCACCACCTCCTCAGTAATTGGTTCAGAGAGATCACATTGTCCAATCTCTACAGTACCTTCCACAGGGTTAGTCTCTAGTGGAGTCTCCTGATCTGATGATTCAGACTGGGTACTCTTTTCATTCTCATCATCATCCTCTGAATCAGTCAAATCTCCCTCAGGTTGTTTAGCAAAATAGTGTTCATGATCAGCTTCAGACCACCAAGAAGGTGAACTTTTGGATTTGGATTTCCCTGCAGTACACCAGGCTGCAACGTGCCCCATCTGGTGACACTTTCTACATTGAAAAGGTAAACCTTCAAAATCTAGCATTTGCGTCTAAGAACCCCTAGGGGAGTCCAGACAGATCGCCTCAGGAAGGCCCTTAGAAACATCCACCTCAACCATAAGGCAAGCACAGGTCGAGTGGTAAAACCTCTTAGTTTCATCGTCCTCAAATAAAAACTCCCCTATAGCATTTTCAATGGTTTTAAACACCGATTCATGCCATAGATGTATTGGTAGATTAGGGAGCCAAACCCAGATAGGGATATTATTGAAGGTTTCTGTGAGAGGATTAAAATCCATATGCCACCATTTGGCCATAAGAGGGTATTTACCCTGCAATACAAGATTACTGTTGGATAGAATGGTCTTCCTATCCTTAGAGTTTTGGAATAAAGCTAAAAAAAAACCTTTAACACATGGGTATATTTCAACATTTCCATCAATCAGTGGCATCCAGATATTGGAGATTCAGCCATGTAGATCTACAAGAGATGGCCAGTAGCCACGAAATCAACAAATAGCTCCATACTTTGAAAAATATTCTACCCGATTAAAGATTGCTTCAATTGTATCAGGATCTAGATTAACCCTGACAGGATTTAAAGCACTTACTGGTGCAACGCACAATCTCCTAGCAGAAGCTTGATATTATGCATTTGTTATTTTCAAGTGACATAATATTTGAAATGAAATACTAATTTTGGTTTTGAAACTCTTCTATTGATTTTCTTGTAATGATAACTTTATATTGAAGGGATTCAAAATCACAAACCCTTGGCATATATAATTAAATAGGCATACCAACACCATTAGATGAGGTGTGGGCGGAGGGATAAAATCTTCCTTAGTTTGAGATATTCTCTAGATATATATGAGTTGCTTACTTTTTTTTGATCGATAAGATTTAAAATATTATCACTAGCAAGAGATGTGTTATCATCATGTGGTAAATATATGCTAATATTATGACATTATGGCATAATATTAACATTATGTGAAGATAAGCATGAAGTGGAAGCAGAGGAAACATAATAAGATGTGTTATAATTAATTTCATGGATTTTAATTATAGCTTATGATGTGATAAGGGAAGAGATTACATCATTATTAGTAGTCACTTTCACTTCAAATGAAGAGAAATAGGATTTTGTTCATGATTAATATCATCCTTATTTAAGCTTATTTAATGTGTATGTATTTTATAGGAATGAAATAAATAAATCATATTAGCTTTGTGGAAAGAGAATTTTGGTGTGTAAGAATAATGTTCATCCTTTAGGATGGTAAGTGGAAATTTAAAAGAGAGGACATTCATGTTTAGGATACACTTGTTTCTCTTGATTTTTTGTAAAAAGGGAAGTTGAAGGAATATACTGAGTGGAATCTAAAGGTAAATCCATAGAGGAATCTGCAGATGGTTCCAAAGAGGAATGAAAGGATGAATCAAGAGGTACCTTTTGATACTCAAGATCAAGTTGGATATTGATTTATATAAACTCTTGTTCCAAGTTTCATCAAAATCAAAATTTCTATCCATTTTTACATCATCAAAATAATAATCATCAATATATGATAATTCCTAAAGTTTTTACTTTTGTCTATTTTTCATTAATTATCATAATTAAAAGGCACATCATGAGTATAGAATAATGTATCTATGGTATTAACATCATTAACATATTTAATTTTGATATCCATCATATATACAATGAAATTAAATACAATAAATGTAACAAATAAAATGCTTATTGCTATCAAGTAATCTTGTATGTATAAAAGAGATAAGATATATGAATACAATAAAAAACAATGTGTAAATGGTGATCTAGTCAATGGTGTGGAATCTCAAATATACTTTCTCACTTATAGAGTAGTGTTAGCCCAATGTTTCAGAGCACTAACTACATAAGAAAAACCATGCTTGTATCCCACTATCCCATCTTTGAGGGTATGATGAGAGTAATTTACTTAGGTGATATGATCCTCTCTAGTACACCATAAATAAAATGGATATGTAGGATTAATATGGTGTAAAAAATATGCCTAGGTGTTTCCAATATACCATGAGGTCTAAGGAAACTAAAATTCATGTATAGTGTTGTCTATGCCGTGAGTATTGGGATAATATCCCTTACATCACTATGTTAAAATAGGTCATTGCTTAGCCAAAAATGATAGAACTCCATGTATTTTTATAATTTATAGAACATAGTTTGTAAAAATAAGTATCAAACAACAAAAAATAAAAATAAAATAAAATTCAAAACATTTTTTATGTATAGAGATGAACAAATTTCAACCCAAGGTCAAAATAAATACTTCAGTTTCATATTTTATCCATGATGTCAAGATAATTTCTTCAGTGTTAGATTATAATCCAGGTTCAAATAATATTGTATCATGGTGTCAGAGTTATATCAAAAGTTAAAGGTTATTTCTTTTTCTGTCAAGAATTTATAGAAATTTATAAGAAATCCTTGGACAAAAATCAAGAAAATAACAAGTAGTGTTATAATAAAAAATTATGGTTTTAATGAATGTTTATATGATTTTATTTTGATTTAATATTAAATTTAATAAAGCATCAAACTATTTAAAAAGTATTTAGAATAAAAAATATGTAGAGTTTGAATCTAAAATAAAGCAAATTACAAAAATTGAAATGAGTTATAAATAGAAACATTCAATGAAATATGCAAATTTAGTTCAAATATGACTTATCCTAACTATGAAAGTAGACACATATATTAAGTTTACTAAAAAGGTATTATATTATGTTGTGCCTAGAAATAGAATTCTGTAATGGATAGGGATAGATCCATGTTAATGTGGATAAAGCCACACTACAACCTTGTCTTTGTTATTATGGTTAGATATGTGTTGACTCTGTGATTATTTTTATATTTTTTTACTTGCATCTATGTGATTTTATTGAATTATTTCCTATGGGTGATTATATTTTGCACAAAATAACTTGAAATAGAGAACCCTAGCTCTTGCACATAAACCAAATGGACATCAAATCCAAAAAAGGGAGAATTGGATAAGGGGAATACCTGAGCTATCTTCAAAAAACCCTGTGTAATTTGAGTTTTGCCTACATTTCCCAAAATGGGCCTCAATCCAATATAGTTCTCCTTCTTAGAGTGAGTGTATGAATCTTGATATTTGAACTATATGGATGCAACTAGTAAATTGAATTGAATGTTTGATAATGAATACCTTTAACCTGCAATAAAATTACTTCAGGCTTGGTCTATGACTATTAGAATAAATTATAACTTGAAATTGAAAGGTCAAAGCTATTTTTATCAATGTTCATTAAAATTTCCAAGTGATTGTTAGGTGATGCCTTGAGTGGCCTTGACATGTTTATATAATGTTAGATTTGAAATATTTTAGATAACCAATTTTTATCAAAACATGATAGGGTTGACATGAAGCATCTCAAATTTGAAAAATTATCATTGAAGTGTGAGAGATATGGTTACACAAGTGGAGATGACTTTGTCTGACCTAATGTGGTCTTGTCTAATAAAGTTAGAGACTATTGTAACTTTGTTGACAAGAACTTGTAAGTAGAATACGATATCTAAATGATGTTTTTATTAATTGTAAGATACTATAATAATGAATTCTCGTATAGATATTTCAAGTTAAGAGACTAATGAATATGTCAAGTAAGGTGAATATGTCAATATTAAACATTTTAAATAAATTAATGATTAAATTTGAGTTTCTACATAATCATATGAAACAATATCAAGAAAAAATTCATGCACCAAAATAATTCTCTTATTTATTGGTTATACATAACAAGATTTACATGATACTTCTAAAGTTGTCAAATAATTTGATGTCATACACATGTTACTCTTAGGCATATAGTAATACCTTTACAAGTGGAACCTCTCATATTAAAAACTCCATTATGAGTTCTACTAAGCATAAGGGTCCTTGATATGTTATTAAGACACCCTTGGTTACAAAAAATTAGTGAAATATCTTCTACAGTGCATAAATGTCTCAAATATGTTTAAGATAATGAAATGATTAAAATCATAGGAATACAATACGAATAATGTTTGGTATCAATGGTATTGAGTCCTCTTAAAAAAATTGGTTGGCATATACACTAAACAATATGGTAATGAAATAATATACATAATTATTTAAGATCATGACCTAGTTACACATGAGCATATTATATAATCAGTTTATCCATCTATTTATAGGTATAATCAGTTAGTTCTAAGGACACTGGTACAATCTCCTAAGTATAAAGTGACACATAAAAAGGGACATTTATATTCTAGGTACCAAAATTTATTCATGGTAATTTATCATAGGTACAGGTAGTTACATATTCTACTATCATACATGAAGATATAGGTTCACATGGTTATATGAACAGTGATACAAATGGTTATACTACAACATATGATTCCTATTAAGATTCAAAAGCATCTATAGTTGGCATTCCTTTTTTTTAAAAATTACTATTTTATGTCATACAATTGTATATACATATGTGAATCCTATTGATGAGATCCTTAGTTGGATACAACCTCCAACTTCCTCCTAAACCACTAGTTAGGCTAATTAGTTATTTAAGAATTTTCCTTTGTAAATATATTCTTTTATACTTTTTCTATCTCTTATCCAAACATTCTTATTGCCCTTGGATTTATTTTCAATTTGGGCATTTTCCATCTTAATTTTCAAATTGACTTGTACAATATAAAAAACTATCTTACAAAGCTTTCAATGTGCATTGTTTATGGCAATCCACAAACCTATTATTTCATTTGTCTCATGTTATGGCTTTCATTACACTTTCATGATCACATTTTTATACTTTTACAAACTACATGAACACACACAACCTATTTCTCAATGTAGGAGTATGTAAATTCTTATCTATATCAATCATTTATGTTGCACTACTAGGACCCTTTTACACATACATCACGGATATTTGTTTTTATTACTTATAGATACACACTATGCTTTAACACATTTTTTAAGATTGTTATAAGCCCTTCCTTTTATTTTATTTATAAATTCCTTGATTATTGGTAATTTTCAAATATTTTCCATTCCAAAGTTGCTAATTTTTAATATATATATATATATATATATATATATATATATATATATATATATCTGTTAAAAAAATTTAAACAAAATCATATATTCCAAAAAATACCAAACATTTAAAATATTTTTAAAAATTCAAAATTAGGACCTCAAAAGCATTTTGTTATATTACTAGTTGAATTTTATACATATGTTATTTATTTCATGATAAGTAGATAACATATTTAATTTTTCATATACACACCACTTTTCATGAGGTATGAAAATGTGATATAGAACATACTATTGCATGATTATCTGATGTTAGGCTTCCATTTTTACCCAATAGCCTTCCTAAGCTGGAGGCATCTCTTTGCTTTCTATGAACACTTAAAAATGTTATATCTATCCATAACATCTCCACCATGTTGAGATGTATACCATATAAATATTTTTCTAATCATTCATGCTTTACATTATGTTATATAGATATGTTATTTGATAACAGTGCCATTGCTACACATGGTTGATAAAACCTAGGCTTATTTAATCTATGCTTATTTTCAATTTATTTATTTTACTACATGATAATTTAGGATTTTCTTTCTTACTTTGCATGTCCTTTGGATTTCTATGTGAAGAATATGCATGTCCATGCTTGTTTGGCATCATCATGTCACTTAGTGTGGCATTTTGCATGTTATGTTTGTGTGACATTCACATATCCCTTGTATGTGACCTTTGGGCCTTATATGGGACATTGAATTGAAAACAAGGTGAAATTTATTATATGTTCATTTATTGTTATTTTGATCTCATGATTTGTATCACACATTGCTTATATCATATAATTTTACTATTTTTCTATGATACATATCATGTGTATGTTGCTTGTGTGCTTCAATGTTATATCTATCTATCTAACACATGTTTCATATGTAACTCAATGTTATATTCAATATCATGATGCAAATACATTTTAAACGTTCACATGATATTACATTGCTATATCTTTCACATATTTTATACATTTTTGTTTGAGATTAATGACTTACAAATTACATCCCTCATATCAAAAGGGGGGCATGACATTAGGTTTCCTTGAGAACTCAAGCCCTCATGAGCATTAAATTTCAAATTTATGACTGAATAAAATGTTTATATTTTTAATAAAGTTATAAATTAAGATTATTGGGCCATATGACATGCACATGCACCCATTATTATATTTACTTGTGTATATATTTTCATATACTTGGTGCATATACATAAGTATGTGAAAAACAATTACATGTTACATGTTTCAAATATTTACAAGTTTAATTGAAATTCTATATCAATATAGCATTGTATAAGGGGTATGATATTCTTTCATGTTCATATTACTACATTGTAAATTTCAAATATATTTTCTTCAAAGTTTAATAGTTTTAAAGGTAAAAATTTCAAAATATAATCTAGATCTATCTGTAGCAGTGTGGTTTACCTCATTTTTCCACATTTATGTATAATGATAGTCAACATATATGGTTGCACTTTATCAAGACACATTTGGTGGTTTCATCTCTTCTTATACCATGTTTGAGTCTAATGACACTAAATGTACATGGATGCAATTTAGCAAACCACAGTTAGTTTTTCCACCCATTCAATTATTCTACATAGTATTCTACATCATATGAGAGTTGAAGCATATAATCTTTCTAGATAAATGGTTTTCACTAGTTTTTAATTGAGAACTACTCACTCTCAATTCACCATAGGTTCAACATTTCTTCAAATGCCTCAACAAGGGGGCCCACACACTTTTATAATTTTAAGTTACAGGGCAATTAGATTATATCCTCTTTCAGGTATATTTTTTCCTTGCTCTCTTTTCTATTTCAAAATTCAAAATTCATATTTTCAATTTTCAAATATGAATAGTAACTAATTTTAGTGGCATTACTGTAGGTTTTTTAGTGAGGCGTATTATACAATCAAACTTTACATAAAAAATAAAGTGTGTATACACACTTAGGTACACATATCCTTTACTCTAGTAATTACATTCCATTATATCACTATAATAAATGGGTAAGTAGGAGGGCAAGGGAAGGTGGACACTCAAATTTAATAATTAAGTGATTGACAATGTTTAGCTTGACATCTTTACCTTACTTGACTTATTTTCTATTTCATTAAATTTAAATCTCTATGAAAGTCTTATTTATTATACTCATTGTCTTAAAATTAATAAAAAAATCATTTAGACATCCTTATTCTACTTATAAGTTCCTATCAACTAAATTATAATAGTCTCTAACTTTCTAAAATAAGAACAAACTAGGCCAAATATGACTATAGCCTGGACTTGTCCACTAGTACGACTTAGTATCCTACACTACAATGGTAACTTTTCAAAATTTAAATCCTTTGTGTCATCCATCCCACACCCTACTGATATACAAATACATCAAGGCCACTCAAGGCAATACCTAGAAATCACTTTGTAATTCTATTTCACATTGTGTAAAGTATAACTAATATTTCTAATCCAAGTTTTGATTTATTCAAATAGTCATAGGCTAAATATGAAACAATTCAAAGGCATTTATCATCAAAAATTGAAGTTAATTCACTAGCTACATCCATATAGTTCAAATATCAAGATTCACACACTCACTATAAGAGGGAAACTTACATCGGATTGATGTCCTTTTGGTCTAGGTAGAAAACACTCTTATTACACAAGGTTTTTTGAGGCTAGATTGTCTATTACTCTTTCCCCATTCCAACCTTTGTCATTTAATTTTATTTGGTTTATGTGCATGATCTAGGGTTTTTTATTGCAATTTCTTCCATGGGATAAATCAACACCCACATGGAATCAATCAACCACATCATTCACATGCAAATACACATATATAAAAATCAATTGTAAAGTCAATGTAGAAGTGGATGTAGTCAAAAAGACAAGGCCATAATATAATATTGTTTCCCCTAACATGGCCCTATCCCTATTTATTTCATAATTTTATTTTTAGGCATGACATGGTCTACTGATATCTCTAATTATCTCCATAGCAACAATCTACATGCATATTAATCATAAATCATATTTGAGCTAGGTTTGTATATTTCATTAATAATTAATATTTATAGCTCATTTTAATTTCTATAATTTACTATATTTTACATTCAAACTCTATATATTATTTGTTTTGAATAATATTTCAATAGTTTAGTGCTTTATTATATTTAATTATCAAATTAAAATAAAAATATATAAACATATAAAGAAATGACATGTGCATCTTGATGTGTTATTACTACAAGGACTTCAGATCATTTTTCTAATATGGTCCATATAATTAGGTTAGCATGCCACATATGTATATGTTGTATGTTACAGTTCAATTATATATAATTGGGATTATGTGTACACATGTGGGTAGATAAGTTTGGGTAGGTTTAGTGTCATGTGCACATGAATGTACTCATCATTTAGGAACCATGTAATGAATTTAGTGATTAGGGCATGGGTTGGTGAGGTAGTTGATAGGTATTCATTATAAACTTAGGTGGGTCATATATATTTATAAACATACCACTATACATGTGAGAAATAAAAATAGGCTTCCTTATTTTCTTCTACATGGTTTCAAGAGTAGTTGTAGGAAGGAGGAAATATTAGTTTGTGTGATGATATTACTATGTCACTAAATTAAAATTGCAACAATATATCACAATATTATTTAAATTAAATAACCTTTATAACCTTATAATAATAAATTTTTTCACAATATGATGGTCAAATGCTCACACCTACCTCTTATATATACCTTAATTATGCTATGAAGATTGCCTAGGTTGACCCTTCTACTATTATGAAGAGATAAAAATGATCATATGAATTAATTAAAGGTTACACTAGCCAAAATATACCACACACATCCAAATACACACTATAGGCTAAGGGCATATAATGCCTCATTCAAACAATATTTTTCTTTAATATTGACCATATTTGGATGTTTTTTTTATAAAAATGTGTCCTCCCATGTTGCATATCTTTGATAGGCTCTTCCACTTGATAAGATACTCTATGATCACCCTCATTTATAGCCTCTTAAGTGAGTCTAGGTAATCTCCTTTGGCTCCTAAATGATTATTCCTTCTTTATTAAGATTATAAAAAAAAATCTAGGTGGGAATATTATGGTCAAAATGTAATGTCCCTTACTTAGGGGATCTTTTTTCTCCTACAAAAGCTCTGAACAACTGTAATATCCCCTTCAATCAGGGAATATAGAAACATATAAAGCTTTGAACAAGATACAATTTGCAGAATAGATTCAAACATGCATAAACAAATCACAGATCTTATCATTCATCCAGCTGATTACAATAGATGTCCTTTCTTATGCAAACCAAAGAATATTACAGATATGGTCTTAAAACCCTAAAATTATGCAAACTGGGAATAAACTTGCAATTCTGGAAGTCTCAGCCTGCTGTGTCGAACACACAGTCGCCGGTGTCGGTCAATATACTACCGACGTCGGTCTCTGTAGGTCCTTATCTGTCGACGTCGGTCCTCAGACGGCCGGTGTCGGTCACTGGGAATCTCTGTCTACCGGTGTCGGTATCTGCGTGGATCTGTACGGACCTGTACGGACTTAGTACGGCTGCCAGCCTGTCTGTTCTTAACCCCTGATTGCTGAACCACCTGATCTGAAGATATACTATTCTAATACAAAATATCTCTATCTGTATAATTTATTGGATCAAAAACTAAATAAAGATAAATACCTGAAATATTTGTAATAACTTCTGTGTGAAGTTATCTCTCAACCCTGAAATTCTGTGATAACTTCTGGATGAAGCTATCTCTCAAATCTGTACCTCTGTGATAACTTCTAGATGAAGCTATCTCTCAATTTGGCAATAAATCAGCTGATATTTCACAGCCTCTAAATCGCACACAATGAAGAGTTGACGTTCTCCACTGCAATGGAATCCTGGAACCCTTGGCTCAGTCTTCACAGAAGAATTTCTTCAATTTTCAATATCAATATTCAATAGCATAATGAACAATGGCCTCCATGAGAAACCCTTATACCCTCAAAAGATATGCTTGCCCTAATTAGGGTTTCTTAAATTAGAATTAGGGTTTCTAATTAAAAATAGGCTAAATAATTAATATTTGATTAAATCAATCAAATATTAATATCTCCCTCAATACATGTCGGATCCACGAACCGATCGAAGCTAGTGAATCAGGGAGTGATTCCGCATATAACCATACCACAATAAAGGCACTCCGCTGCATATCAAATATCCCTAAAAAGTAGGAGCTCAGGCCAAATGTGTCTGAAATACCCTGAATGAAAATCAAATGTAGAAATCTTGTGAATCAAAGTCAATCCAAGCTCCATTATGACCCTCTATCCATCCTATTAGCCTACGAAGGTCGCATAATAGGCCAATCATCAAATCTATCAATGTCCACAAAAAAGGGGACATGACACAAAACATGAAACTTGAATTAATGGGTGTATTTTTACTAACTGAGGTACCTTATGTTGGTCTTGAGTGCATTCCCTAATTTATCAAACTCATGGTCATAGCTTAAAGGATGAGGCAGTGGATGGTGGATTGTAATAAAAAATATATAAAATTTAGATATCTTGGAAGAAATATCTCTTGTACATAACAATTATTTCATCATATACCTAAAAACTAATAAGTTCCCACCTAAATTTTCACATTAATCAAGAGGTGTAGATTTCTTTGATTTTTGTGATTATAATGAAATAATTTTTATACAATATCATCCACACCATTTTTATGAATCTTTTGCATTTGATAAGAGATTACCATTTGTGGACACTTTTGCACAGTTCTTTAGTCCATATTTCATACCCTTTGAATTAAATCTATTGAATAGATTCTATAATTTCACCTCAATCATTCCCAAGGTAGTGAGATATTAGAATCTAAGAAAAATATTTATTCTACCCTTGAAAATATAAAACATAGAGAAATATATTAGCTAGTCTCCCATGGTAAGTTTAATACTATGTCATTTTATTGAAGAACTCACTGTACTCCCATCTACAACTATGACTTGAAATTTGAGAGCTAGGTAAGTAAAAAAAATTCAAATGCATAACTAAATCAATATGATTGAGGTTGTGAATAATCCTTGATTCAATCAATACTATCACCTATTTTTATTTTAGGAGGCACACTAATTTGAGGGCTTGTAGTATGCTAATAACTAAAATTGGATGGTAAGATATGGTTGAATATCTCCTACTCTTACTCCTCTAGCTTATCAATAATCACTAATGCTTATTATTCACCCTCATCTTATGCATTGGTGTTATTAATGCAATTTTTTAAAAAAAAACTTATATGTCCCTTTCAATATTTTTTATCACAGATAAAACATAATCTTATTATTATTTTTTCCTCAATTTTTTGGTGAATTAATAATTTTGGATAAGGAAATGATAGTGCACACATTATATTATCTTTAATGCTAATGAATGAATGTCTATAGGTAACAAATAATATTTCCTATTCGATACACACCATGATAATATAAAAAAATAAGTTAAGTAGATTAAACTATATACCTCATGTTGAATTTGGTCTTCAGTATGCCAATAAATAGGTCATTCAAGTTCTCATATGTGATAGTCTCCACTTGTAAGGATAGGGTATATAATTGATGATTAAAATAGTTGTCCAACCTTGTTTTTTGAAATTTTTCGAATTAGATAAAGTGATTCTTCTTATTTTGAGTTCATATCCATTAATACTAGATAAATTTTTTAGGTTCTAGATATAAGGATGACATGGTAACTTTAAACCCACTTGAATGGATCCTTTTTGTATAACTTATACATATCCACTTTTTATAGTAGGTTATAAGGCCAAAAATTATTGCTCTCTATGGATTAAGGTTATGTAACATTATGATCAATATTATATTATTCCTTAGATCCAATTTGAGTTGGTTGTGATACTAGCATATTATTGAAAAAGTCACAAAAGTATCCATGATAGACCTATATCCTTTCATTTACAATTGCATGTTGAAAATATTTTCCAAATCTCTTTTCATTTTAGTCTACATGATGCACATATTCTTCATTATATTTTTCATTTCAAATTGTACATTGTTTATACTATCATTTAGATGGAAAAATTTGTCATCTAATGAGGAAAACACCATATTAGAAGTCTCACCTAATCTAATTTGTTAATTTGTTTATTATTTATAGGATTTTTCATTATCACATATTAATTT